>JASTWB010000575.1:0-13698 GCA_032158295.1 Pycnopodia helianthoides | reverse complement strand
AAATTGTAACTCAATGAATAAAAAAAAATCACATGCACGCACATGTCCCCTCGAGGCATTCGTAACGAAATCGTGACCGTTAACTTGGCATAGCGCCCTCGGCCGGCTGTGTTTTCCCCGCTTTAGCCATTGTTCTTTTCAGCACGCTGCTTTTAAAAATTTGACGGAATCCCACAGGGACCAATGTTTTTTTTTTTTTAATGAAATAATAGGTTTTTTTTACGGATTGCGGAAGTCATGATGCATAAAATGGTTTGTACCGTGTATTGTTGGCCGTTTCAAGCTCATTATTTTCAGTAAATGTGCTCAAGTTAACCTTGTACAAATGAAATAGTTATTATGTGTATGTATTATGTTACAGAACTGTTGTTATGGCTTTGCTGACCCTGCCAACCCCACATTTGTTCTCTCGTATAATTAATTTGTTTTGTCAACAAACTTATCTCACGGCTATTTCACCATTTTCTTGAGAGCACAAACTAATTTATGAGGGGGAAATGAGCATCGTAGAGTGTGACCACTAAATTCCTAACTTTGGCATTGATAGCATGACACAACTCTAGGCCTGATGTCCCTTCGAGGCCTTCGTAAAGAAATCCGAATACGTGACCGTTAAATTGGCATAGCACTCTCTCTCGGCTCTGTTTTCCTCATTTTAGCCATTGTTCTATACAGCCCACTGCCTACATAAAATGTAAGGAACCGAACAAGGACCAAAGTGATTTTGCATTGAAATGACCAGGTTTTTTTCCGATTTACAGAAATCATAGTGCATAATAAGGATTGTACCATGTATCGTTGCCAGTTTAAGCTCATTGCTTCCATTAAATGTAATCCAGTTTACCTTGGACAAGATGAAATAGTTATATGACTAGGCAACCTCTACATTTAGTAGCAACGAAGGGCCGAGCACAAAGGTTGTTAGTCGATACACTTCGCGGTCACACCATCTTGTGTTACTATTTTTTCACCCTTTAGACATAACGACATTCCATGCCTTAAACCATGCGACCCATAATGTATGTTGCAGTTCTTACCGTGTAATGTTGCCAGTTCAAGTTTACAACACTTCATGTTTGAAACAGACTTTTGGCATGCAATACCAAAATTGTAACTCAATGAATAAAAAAAAATCACATGCACGCACATGTCCCCTCGAGGCATTCGTAACGAATTGGTGACCGTTAAGTTGGCATAGCGCTCTCGCACGGCTGTGTTTTCCCCGCTTGAGCCATTGTTCTTTTCAGCCCGCTGCTTTAAAAAATTTGATGGAATCCCACAGGGACCAATGTTTTTATTTAATGAAAAAAATAGGTTGTTTTTGTCACGATTTGCGGAAGTCATGATGCATAAAATGGTTTGTACCGTGTATTGTTGGCCGTTTCAAGCTCATTATTTTCAGTAAATGTGCTCAAGTTAACCTTGTACAAATGAAATAGTTATTATGTGTATGTAATATGTTACAGAACTGTTGTTATGGCTTTGCTGCCCCTGCCAACCCCACTTTTGTTCTCTCGTATAATTAATTTGTTTTGTCAACAAACTTATCTCACGGCTATTTCACCATTTTCTTGAGAGCACAAACTAATTTAAGAGGGGGAAATGAGCATCGTAGAGTGTGACCACTAAATTCCTAACTTTGGCATTGATAGCATGACACAACTCTAGGCCTGATGTCCCTTCGAGGCCTTCGTAACGAAATCGTGACCGTTATATTGGCATAGCACTCTCTCTCGGCTCTGTTTTCCTCATTTTAGCCATTGTTCTATACAGACCACTGCCTACATAAAATGTATGGAACCGAACAAGGACCAAAGTGATTTTGAATTGAAATGACCAGGTTTTTTTTTCCGATTTACAGAAATCATAGTGCTTAATAAGGTTTGTACCATGTATCGTTGCCAGTTTAAGCTCATTGCTTCCATTAAATGTAATCCAGTTTACCTTGGACAAGATGAAATAGTTATATGACTAGGCAACCTCTACATTTAGTAGCAACGAAGGGCCGAGCACAAAGGTTGTTAGGCGATACACTTCGCGGTCACACCATCTTGTGTTACTATTTTTTCACCCTTTAGACATAACGACATTCCATGCCTTAAACCCTGCGACCTATCATGTATGTTGCAGTTCTTACCGTGTAATGTTGCCAGTTCAAGTTTATAACACTTCATGTTTAAAACAGACTATTGGCACGTAATACCAAAATTGTAACTCAATTAATAAAAAAAAATCACATGCACGCACATGTCCCCTCGAGGCATTCGTAACGAAATCGTGACCGTTAACTTGGCATAGCGCCCATCGCCCGGCTGTGTTATCCCCGCTCTGAGCCATTGTTCTTTTCAGCCCGCTGCTTTTAAAAATTTGATGGAATCCCACAGGGACCAATGTTTTTTTTTAATGAAAAAATAGGTTGTTTTTTTACGATTTGCGGAAGTCATGATGCATAAAATGGTTTGTACCGTGTATTGTTAGCAGTTCAAGCTCATTATTTTCAGTGAATGTGCTCAAGTTTACCTGAGACAAATGAAATAGCTATTATGTGTATGTTTATGTTACAGAACTGTTGTTATGGCTTTGCTGCCCCTGCCAACCCCACTTTTGTTTTCTCGTATAATTAATTTGTTTTGTCAACAAACTTATCTCACGGCTATTTCACCATTTTCTTGAGAGCACACACTAATTTATACGGGAGAAATGAGCATCCTAGACTGTGACCACCAAATTCCTAACTTTGGCATTGATAGCATGACACAACTCAAGGCCTGATGTCCCTTCGAGGCCTTCGTAACGAAATCGTGACCGTTAAATTGGCATAGCACCCTCGCTCGGCTCTGTTTTCCTCATTTTAGCCATTGTTCTATACAGCCCAATGTCTACATAAAATGTATGGAACCCCACAAGGACCAAAGTGATGTTGAATTGAAATGACCAGGTTTTTTTTTCGATTTGCAGAAATCATAGTGCATAATAAGGTTTGTACCATGTATCGTTGCCAGTTTAAGCTCATTGATTCCAGTAAATGTAATCCAGTTTACCTTGGACAAGATGAAATAGTTATATGACTAGGCAACCTGTACATTTAGTAGCAACGAAGGGCCGAGCACAAAAGGATGTTAGGCGATACACTTCGCGGTCACACCATCTTGTGTTACTATTTTTCACACTCTGGACATAACGGCATTCCATGTCTTAAACCATGCGACCCATCATGTATGTTGCAGTTCTTACCGTGTAATGTTGCCAGTTCAAGTTTACAACACTTCATGTTTAAAACAGACTATTGATATGTTATACCAAAATTGTAACTCAATGAATAAAAAAAAATCACATGCACGCACATGTCCCCTCGAGGCAATCGTAACGAAATCGTGACCGTTAACTTGGCATAGCGCCCTCGCCCGGCTGTTTTCCCGCTTTAGCCATTGTTCTTTTCAGCACGCTGCTTTTAAAAATTTGATGGAATCCCACAGGGACCAATTTTTTTTTTTATGAAATAATAGTTTTTTTTTTACAGATTGCGGAAGTCATGATGCATAAAATGGTTTGTACCGTGTATTGTTAGCAGTTCAAGCTCATTATTTTCAGTAATGTGCTCAAGTTAACCTTGTACAAATGAAATAGTTATTATGTGTATGTATTATGTTACAGAACTGTTGTTATGGCTTTGCTGCCCCTGCCAACCCCACATTTGTTCTCTCGTATAATTAATTTGTTTTGTCAACAAACTTATCTCACGGCTATTTCACCATTTTCTTGAGAGCACAAACTAATTTATAAGGGGGAAATGAGCATTCTACACTGTGACCACCAAATTCCTAACTTTGGCATTGATGGCATGACACATCTCAAGGCCTGATGTCACTTCGAGGCCTTCTTAACGAAATCGTGACCGTTAAATTGGCATAGCACTCTCTCTCGGCTCTGTTTTCCTCATTTTAGCCATTGTTCTATACAGCCCACTGTCTACATAAAATGTATGGAACCCCACAAGGACCAAAGTGATGTTGAATTGAAATGACCAGGTTTTTTTTCGATTTGCAGAAATCATAGTGCATAATAAGGTTTGTACCATGTATCGCTGCAGTTTAAGCCCATTACTTCCAGTAAATGTAATCCAGTTTACCTTGGACAAGATGAAATAGTAATATGTCTAGGCAACCTGTGCATTTAGTAGCAACGAAGGGCCGAGCACAAAGGATGTTAGGCGATACACTTTGCGGTCACACCATCTGTTGTACTATTTGTTCACCCTCTGACATAAGGACATTCCATGCCTTAAACCATGCGACCCATCATGTATGTAGCAGTTCTTACCGTGTAATGTTGCCAGTTCAAGTTTACAACACTTCATGTTTAAAACAGACTAATGGCATGTAATACCAAAATTTTAACTCAATTAATAAAAAAAATCACATGCACGCACATGTCCCCTCGAGACATTCGTAATAAATGGTGACCGTTAATTTGGCATAGCGCCAACGCCCGGCTGTGTTTTCCCCTCTTAGCCATTGTTCTTTTCAGCCCGCTGCTTTTAAAAATTTGATGGAATCCCACAGGGACCAATGTGATTTTAATATGAAATGATAGTTGTGTTTTTTACGATTTGCGGAAGTCATGATGCATAAAATGGTTTGTACCGTGTATTGTTAGCAGTTCAAGCTCATTATTTTCAGTGAATGTGCTCAAGTTTACCTGAGACAAATGAAATAGCTATTATGTGTATGTATTATGTTACAGAACTGTTGTTATGGCTTTGCTGCCCCTGCCAACCCCACTTTTGTTTTCTCGTATAATTAATTTGTTTTGTCAACAAACTTATCTCACGGCTATTTCACCATTTTCTTGAGAGCACACACTAATTTATACGGGGAAATGAGCATCCTAGACTGTGACCACCAAATTCCTATTTTGGCATTGATAGCATGACACAACTCAAGGCCTGATGTCCCTTCGAGGCCTTCGTAACGAAATCGTGACCGTTAAATTGGCATAGCACCCTCGCTCGGCTCTGTTTTCCTCATTTTAGCCATTGTTCTATACAGCCCACTGTCTACAAAAAATGAATGGAACCCAACAAGGACCAAAGTGATGTTGAATTGAAATGACCAGGTTTTTTTTTTCGATTTGCAGAAATCATAGTGCATAATAAGGTTTGTACCATGTATCGTTGCCAGTTTAAGCTCATTGATTCCAGTAAATGTAATCCAGTTTACCTTGGACAAGATGAAATAGTTATATGACTAGGCAACCTGTACATTTAGTAGCAACGAAGGGCCGAGCACAAAGGATGTTAGGCGATACACTTCGCGGTCACACCATCTTGTGTTACTATTTTTCACACTCTGGACATAACGGCATTCCATGCCTTAAACCCTGCGACCTATCATGTATGTTGCAGTTCTTACCGTGTATTGTTGCCAGTTCAAGTTTATAACACTTCATGTTTAAAACAGACTATTGGCATGTAATACCAAAATTGTAACTCAATGAATAAAAAAAATCACATGCACGCACATGTCCCCTCGAGGCATTCGTAACGAAATCGTGACCGTTAACTTGGCATAGCGCCCTCGCCCGGCTGTGTTTTCCCCGCTTGAGCCATTGTTCTTTTCAGCCCGCTGCTTTTAAAAATTTGATGGAATCCCACAGGGACCAATGTTGTTTTTTTATGAAAAAAATAGTTGTTTTTTTTTACGATTTGCGGAAGTCATGATGAATAAAATGGTTTGTACCGTGAATTGTTGGCAGTTCAAGCTCATTATTTTCAGTAAATGTGCTCAAGTTTACCTTGGACAAATGAAATAGCTATTATGTGTACGTATTATGTTACAGAACTATTGTTATGGCTTTGCTGCCCCTGCCAACCCCACTTTTGTTCTTTCGTATAATTAATTTGTTTTGTCAACAAACTTATCTCACGGCTATTTCACCATTTTCTTGAGAGCACAAACTAATTTATGAGGGGGAAATGAGCATCCTAGACTGTGACCACCGAATTCCTAACTTTGGCATTGATAGCATGACACAACTCTAGGCCTGATGTCCCTTCGAGGCCTTCGTAACGAAATCGTGACCGTTAAATTGGCATAGCACCCTCGCTCGGCTCTGTTTTCCTCATTTTAGCCATTGTTCTATACAGCCGACTGTCTACATAAAATGTATGGAACCCAACAAGGCCCAAAGTGATGTTGAATTGAAATGACCAGTTTTTTTTTGCGATTTACAGAAATCATAGCGCTTAATAAGGTTTGTACCATGTATCGCTGCCAGTTTAAGCCCATTACTTCCAGTAAATGTAATCCAGTTTACCTTGGACAAGATGAAATAGTAATATGTTAAGGCAACCTGTGCATTTAGTAGCAACGAAGGGCCGAGCACAAAGGATGTTAGGCGATACACTTTGCGGTCACACCATCTTGTTGTACTATTTGTTCACCCTCTGGACATAAGGACATTCCATGCCTTAAACCATGCGACCCATCATGTATGTAGCAGTTCTTACCGTGTAATGTTGCCAGTTCAAGTTTACAACACTTCATGTTTAAAACAGACTAATGGCATGTAATACCAAAATTTTAATCATAATTAAAAAAAAATCACATGCACGCACATGTCCCCTCGAGACATTCGTAATAAATGGTGACCGTTAATTTGGCATAGCGCCAACGCCCGGCTGTGTTTTCCCCCTCTTAGCCATTGTTCTTTTCAGCCCGCTGCTTTTAAAAATTTGATGGAATCCCACAGGGACCAATGTGATTTTAATATGAAATGATAGTTGTGTTTTTTACGATTTGCGGAAGTCATGATGCATAAAATGGTTTGTACCGTGTATTGTTAGCAGTTCAAGCTCATTATTTTCAGTGAATGTGCTCAAGTTTACCTGAGACAAATGAAATAGCTATTATGTGTATGTATTATGTTACAGAACTGTTGTTATGGCTTTGCTGCCCCTGCCAACCCCACTTTTGTTTTCTCGTATAATTAATTTGTTTTGTCAACAAACTTATCTCACGGCTATTTCACCATTTTCTTGAGAGCACACACTAATTTATACGGGAGAAATGAGCATCCTAGACTGTGACCACCAAATTCCTAACTTTGGCATTGATAGCATGACACAACTCAAGGCCTGATGTCCCTTCGAGGCCTTCGTAACGAAATCGTGACCGTTAAATTGGCATAGCACCCTCGCTCGGCTCTGTTTTCCTCATTTTAGCCATTGTTCTATACAGCCCACTGTCTACAAAAAATGAATGGAACCCAACAAGGACCAAAGTGATGTTGAATTGAAATGACCAGGTTTTTTTTTCGATTTGCAGAAATCATAGTGCATAATAAGGTTTGTACCATGTATCGTTGCCAGTTTAAGCTCATTGATTCCAGTAAATGTAATCCAGTTTACCTTGGACAAGATGAAATAGTTATATGACTAGGCAACCTGTACATTTAGTAGCAACGAAGGGCCGAGCACAAAGGATGTTAGGCGATACACTTCGCGGTCACACCATCTTGTGTTACTATTTTTCACACTCTGGACATAACGGCATTCCATGCCTTAAACCCTGCGACCTATCATGTATGTTGCAGTTCTTACCGTGTATTGTTGCCAGTTCAAGTTTATAACACTTCATGTTTAAAACAGACTATTGGCATGTAATACCAAAATTGTAACTCAATGAATAAAAAAAAATCACATGCACGCACATGTCCCCTCGAGGCATTCGTAACGAAATCGTGACCGTTAACTTGGCATAGCGCCCTCGCCCGGCTGTGTTTTCCCCGCTTGAGCCATTGTTCTTTTCAGCCGCTGCTTTTAAAAATTTGATGGAATCCCACAGGGACCAATGTTTTTTTTTTTAATGAAAAAAACAGGTTGTTTTTTTTACGATTTGCGGAAGTCATGATGAATAAAATGGTTTGTACCGTGAATTGTTGGCAGTTCAAGCTCATTATTTTCAGTAAATGTGCTCAAGTTTACCTTGGACAAATGAAATAGCTATTATGTGTACGTATTATGTTACAGAACTATTGTTATGGCTTTGCTGCCCCTGCCAACCCCACTTTTGTTCTTTCGTATAATTAATTTGTTTTGTCAACAAACTTATCTCACGGCTATTTCACCATTTTCTTGAGAGCACAAACTAATTTATGAGGGGGAAATGAGCATCCTAGACTGTGACCACCGAATTCCTAACTTTGGCATTGATAGCATGACACAACTCTAGGCCTGATGTCCCTTCGAGGCCTTCGTAACGAAATCGTGACCGTTAAATTGGCATAGCACCCTCGCTCGGCTCTGTTTTCCTCATTTTAGCCATTGTTCTATACAGCCGACTGTCTACATAAAATGTATGGAACCCAACAAGGACCAAAGTGATGTTGAATTGAAATGACCAGTTTTTTTTTGCGATTTACAGAAATCATAGCGCTTAATAAGGTTTGTACCATGTATCACTGCCAGTTTAAGCCCATTACTTCCAGTAAATGTAATCCAGTTTACCTTGGACAAGATGAAATAGTAATATGTCTAGGCAACCTGTGCATTTAGTAGCAACAAAGGGCCGAGCACAAAGGATGTTAGGCGATACACTTTGCGGTCACACCATCTAGTTGTACTATTTGTTCACCCTCTGGACATGAGGACATTCCAAGCCTTAAACCATGCGACCCATCATGTATGTTGCAGTTCTTACCGTGTAATGTTGCCAGTTCAAGTTTTCAACACTTCATGTTTAATACAGACTATTGGCATGTAATACCAAAATTTTAACTCAATTAATAAAAAAATCACATGCACGCACATGTCCCCTCGAGACATTCGTAATAAATGGTGACCGTTAATTTGGCATAGCGCCAACGCCCGGCTGTGTTTTCCCCCTCTTAGCCATTGTTCTTTTCAGCCCGCTGCTTTTAAAAATTTGATGGAATCCCACAGGGACCAATGTGATTTTAATATGAAATGATAGTTGTGTTTTTTACGATTTGCGGAAGTCATGATGCATAAAATGGTTTGTACCGTGTATTGTTAGCAGTTCAATCTCATTATTTTCAGTGAATGTGCTCAAGTTTACCTGAGACAAATGAAATAGCTATTATGTGTATGTATTATGTTACAGAACTGTTGTTATGGCTTTGCTGCCCCTGCCAACCCCACTTTTGTTTTCTCGTATAATTAATTTGTTTTGTCAACAAACTTATCTCACGGCTATTTCACCATTTTCTTGAGAGCACACACTAATTTATACGGGAGAAATGAGCATCCTAGACTGTGGCCACCAAATTCCTAACTTTGGCATTGATAGCATGACACAACTCAAGGCCTGATGTCCCTTCGAGGCCTTCGTAACGAAATCGTGACCGTTAAATTGGCATAGCACCCTCGCTCGGCAGTGTTTTCCTCATTTTAGCCATTGTTCTATACAGCCCACTGTCTACATAAAATGTATGGAACCCCACAAGGACCAAAGTGATGTTGAATTGAAATGACCAGGTTTTTTTTTCGATTTGCAGAAATCATAGTGCATAATAAGGTTTGTACCATGTATCGCTGCCAGTTTAAGCCATTACTTCCAGTAAATGCAATCCAGTTTACCTTGGACAAGATGAAATAGTTATATGACTAGGCAACCTGTACATTTAGTAGCAACGAAGGGCCGAGCACAAAGGATGTTAGGCGATACACTTCGCGGTCACACCATCTTGTGTTACTATTTTTCACACTCTGGACATAACGGCATTCCATGCCTTAAACCTGCGACCTATCATGTATGTTGCAGTTCTTACCGTGTATTGTTGCCAGTTCAAGTTTATAACACTTCATGTTTAAAACAGACTATTGGCATGTAATACCAAAATTGTAACTCAATGAATAAAAAAAAATCACATGCACGCACATGTCCCCTCGAGGCATTCGTAACGAAATCGTGACCGTTAACTTGGCATAGCGCCCTCGCCCGGCTGTGTTTTCCCCGCTTGAGCCATTGTTCTTTTCAGCCGCTGCTTTTAAAAATTTGATGGAATCCCACAGGGACCAATGTTTTTTTTTTAATGAAAAAAACAGGGTTTTTTTTTTTTACGATTTGCGGAAGTCATGATGAATAAAATGGTTTGTACCGTGAATTGTTGGCAGTTCAAGCTCATTATTTTCAGTAAATGTGCTCAAGTTTACCTTGGACAAATGAAATAGCTATTATGTGTACGTATTATGTTACAGAACTATTGTTATGGCTTTGCTGCCCCTGCCAACCCCACTTTTGTTCTTTCGTATAATTAATTTGTTTTGTCAACAAACTTATCTCACGGCTATTTCACCATTTTCTTGAGAGCACAAACTAATTTATGAGGGGGAAATGAGCATCCTAGACTGTGACCACCGAATTCCTAACTTTGGCATTGATAGCATGACAAACTCTAGGCCTGATGTCCCTTCGAGGCCTTCGTAACGAAATCGTGACTGTTAAATTGGCATAGCACCCTCGCTCGGCTCTGTTTTCCTCATTTTAGCCATTGTTCTATACAGCCGACTGTCTACATAAAATGTATGGAACCCAACAAGGACCAAAGTGATGTTGAATTGAAATGACCAGTTTTTTTTGCGATTTACAGAAATCATAGCGCTTAATAAGGTTTGTACCATGTATCACTGCCAGTTTAAGCCCATTACTTCCAGTAAATGTAATCCAGTTTACCTTGGACAAGATGAAATAGTAATATGTCTAGGCAACCTGTGCATTTAGTAGCAACAAAGGGCCGAGCACAAAGGATGTTAGGCGATACACTTTGCGGTCACACCATCTTGTTGTACTATTTGTTCACCCTCTGGACATAAGGACATTCCATGCCTTAAACCATGCGACCCATCATGTATGTAGCAGTTCTTACCGTGTAATGTTGCCAGTTCAAGTTTTCAACACTTCATGTT
Source organism: Pycnopodia helianthoides (assembly GCA_032158295.1). Classification (NCBI taxonomy): domain Eukaryota; kingdom Metazoa; phylum Echinodermata; class Asteroidea; order Forcipulatida; family Asteriidae; genus Pycnopodia; species Pycnopodia helianthoides. The sequence continues at coordinate 2,771 of JASTWB010000575.1, read as the reverse complement.
TAAAACAGACTAATGGCATGTAATACCAAAATTTTAACTCAATTAATAAAAAAAATCACATGCACGCACATGTCCCCTCGAGACATTCGTAATAAATGGTGACCGTTAATTTGGCATAGCGCCAACGCCCGGCTGTGTTTTCCCCCTCTTAGCCATTGTTCTTTTCAGCCCGCTGCTTTTAAAAATTTGATGGAATCCCACAGGGACCAATGTGATTTTAATATGAAATGATAGTTGTGTTTTTTACGATTTGCGGAAGTCATGATGCATAAAATGGTTTGTACCGTGTATTGTTAGCAGTTCAATCTCATTATTTTCAGTGAATGTGCTCAAGTTTACCTGAGACAAATGAAATAGCTATTATGTGTATGTATTATGTTACAGAACTGTTGTTATGGCTTTGCTGCCCCTGCCAACCCCACTTTTGTTTTCTCGTGTAATTAATTTGTTTTGTCAACAAACTTATCTCACGGCTATTTCACCATTTTCTTGAGAGCACACACTAATTTATACGGGAGAAATGAGCATCCTAGACTGTGACCACCAAATTCCTAACTTTGGCATTGATAGCATGACACAACTCAAGGCCTGATGTCCCTTCGAGGCCTTCGTAACGAAATCGTGACCGTTAAATTGGCATAGCACCCTCGCTCGGCAGTGTTTTCCTCATTTTAGCCATTGTTCTATACAGCCCACTGTCTACATAAAATGTATGGAACCCCACAAGGACCAAAGTGATGTTGAATTGAAATGACCAGGTTTTTTTTTCGATTTGCAGAAATCATAGTGCATAATAAGGTTTGTACCATGTATCGTTGCCAGTTTAAGCTCATTGATTCCAGTAAATGTAATCCAGTTTACCTTGGACAAGATGAAATAGTTATATGACTAGGCAACCTGTACATTTAGTAGCAACGAAGGGCCGAGCACAAAGGATGTTAGGCGATACACTTCGCGGTCACACCATCTTGTGTTACTATTTTTCACACTCTGGACATAACGGCATTCCATGCCTTAAACCCTGCGACCTATCATGTATGTTGCAGTTCTTACCGTGTATTGTTGCCAGTTCAAGTTTATAACACTTCATGTTTAAAACAGACTATTGGCATGTAATACCAAAATTGTAACTCAATGAATAAAAAAAAATCACATGCACGCACATGTCCCCTCGAGGCATTCGTAACGAAATCGTGACCGTTAACTTGGCATAGCGCCCTCGCCCGGCTGTGTTTTCCCCGCTTGAGCCATTGTTCTTTTCAGCACGCTGCTTTTAAAAATTTGATGGAATCCCACAGGGACCAATGTTTTTTTTTTAATGAAAAAAATAGGTTTTTTTTTTACGATTTGCGGAAGTCATGATGATTAAAAATGGTTTGTACCGTGAATTGTTGGCAGTTCAAGCTCATTATTTTCAGTAAATGTGCTCAAGTTTACCTTGGACAAATGAAATAGCTATTATGTGTACGTATTATGTTACAGAACTATTGTTATGGCTTTGCTGCCCCTGCCAACCCCACTTTTGTTCTTTCGTATAATTAATTTGTTTTGTCAACAAACTTATCTCACGGCTATTTCACCATTTTCTTGAGAGCACAAACTAATTTATGAGGGGGAAATGAGCATCCTAGACTGTGACCACCGAATTCCTAACTTTGGCATTGATAGCATGACACAACTCTAGGCCTGATGTCCCTTCGAGGCCTTCGTAACGAAATCGTGACCGTTAAATTGGCATAGCACCCTCGCTCGGCTCTGTTTTCCTCATTTTAGCCATTGTTCTATACAGCCGACTGTCTACATAAAATGTATGGAACCCAACAAGGACCAAAGTGATGTTGAATTGAAATGACCAGTTTTTTTTTGCGATTTACAGAAATCATAGCGCTTAATAAGGTTTGTACCATGTATCACTGCCAGTTTAAGCCCATTACTTCCAGTAAATGTAATCCAGTTTACCTTGGACAAGATGAAATAGTAATATGTCTAGGCAACCTGTGCATTTAGTAGCAACAAAGGGCCGAGCACAAAGGATGTTAGGCGATACACTTTGCGGTCACACCATCTAGTTGTACTATTTGTTCACCCTCTGGACATGAGGACATTCCAAGCCTTAAACCATGCGACCCATCATGTATGTTGCAGTTCTTACCGTGTAATGTTGCCAGTTCAAGTTTTCAACACTTCATGTTTAATACAGACTATTGGCATGTAATACCAAAATTTTAACTCAATTAATAAAAAAAATCACATGCACGCACATGTCCCCTCGAGACATTCGTAATAAATGGTGACCGTTAATTTGGCATAGCGCCAACGCCCGGCTGTGTTTTCCCCTCTTAGCCATTGTTCTTTTCAGCCCGCTGCTTTTAAAAATTTGATGGAATCCCACAGGGACCAATGTTTTTTTTTTATGAAATAATAGGGTTTTTTTTACGATTTGCGGAAGTCATGATGCATAAAATGGTTTGTACCGTGTATTGTTGGCCGTTTCAAGCTCATTATTTTCAGTAAATGTGCTCAAGTTAACCTTGTACAAATGAAATATTTATTATGTGTATGTATTATGTTACAGAACTGTTGTTATGGCTTTGCTGCCCCTGCCAACCCCACTTTTGTTTTCTCGTATAATTAATTTGTTTTGTCAACAAACTTATCTCACGGCTATTTCACCATTTTCTTGAGAGCACAAACTAATTTATGAGGGGGAAATGAGCATCCTAGACTGTGACCACCGAATTCCTAACTTTGGCATTGATAGCATGACACAA
>JASTWB010000574.1:0-13732 GCA_032158295.1 Pycnopodia helianthoides | reverse complement strand
TGCTAGATGGATTACTGTTCACCTGAGAGATATGGCTGAACTCCCAACCAAACACCCTGAAGTGAATAAGATGTTTACTGCTGGAAACTTCACTGTGCAAAAAACCAACAAGGTCTTCTCCGCAATCCCTATAGATCAGGCACACGAACAAAACAACGCATACATAAAAGACGATGGAGGAGCTGTTGGCCTCACCAACAACCCAAGAGTCCTACTCCGTTGGATGGTAGCCGGACCAGAGGTTGCGAGAATAATACAAGAGTTCCACGATGAGCAGCATTACAGAAAGAGACAGACAGATACACGTCATCATGAGCAAACACCAAGTGTTCAGGCTACATTTGCTAAAGATGTCCGCTCCCTCGTTCGCGTGATTGATGACCTTGGCAACCCGGATATCTTTCTCGAGTTATAATTTAAAAAGCAGTGGTGGTAAACATCGCGTGTTTTTTTCGCGATCGTCGCAAATTAGCGTCCCCCATGTGTAACTCCGCAATAAAACAGCATGCGAATCTAGGTACTAGACTCTGACTAAACCTCACTCATTTTTTGCTGTCATGCAAGTGACGTCACGCAGCAACAATCGTGAACTCGGCCTTTTCAGATTCTTGACACGTGGGCTTTTCAAAAACATTTTTTTTTTCCGTTTTTTTTAGTTCGTAAAATCAACAATAAGTACTTGTATGTTATCTTTGATATATCAACTACTAGATTTTGAAGGCCGATTAAAATGTGAATTGACACTATAAACGCACTTTAAAAAAAAAACTTGTTTACAAACAGAAAAACAGACTAGACTTCTGTGATATATCCAACGCAGTTAAATGTTATTATATGGTTTCTGTTTTGTTCTTGATTTTGTTCATGTTAACATTAGGCTTATTTCGATTGCAGCAATTAAAATAAGAAACATAATGTATTCAAATCTCATTTCCTTCACACTGACAGTATTTCCGATGGAAGTATTTCTCTGGAGGGTTAGTAGGAGTGTATAAACTTTGTAATCTGTGAGCTTTCAGATTGAAACTAATCCATTTTGTTCTCAATAATTACCATTCCTGTGCTTTGTCCAAGTCATCTTACCATGGGAAATGTCATACCTCATTTGTCTTCTCACCATAACACACATCTATCCAAGATCATCAAGGTTCCCATTGATAGCAACAATCTGTACAAGCGATTCCTCGTGACATCACCTGCACATGAAGAATCATAAATAACTGCATTCAAATCACAACATTTAATACACAATTTACATTTCAAAACAATATTTGAGTCATTCAATGAATGAATAATTTATTCAGAATTACAATATTGACTCCAAAGTAGAGTTTGACCTTAGCGATCATCCACTGCCAAATGCAAGTGAAAACAGAGTCAACTGAATCACAACACTTACACTTGTAGTCCACTGGGCCCATCACATTTTGTTACCAGTCAAAATATATAACAAGGAGTATGGAACTAACGTTGAATAACACTTACAAAAGCAATCTGAATCAGGAAACCACATCAAGTTCAAAATGAGGAACTTATTTATAAATCAGGAAATTGATAAGGAACAGATTGTCTTACAACTAGGCACTTTGCATTGATATTTTTTGTCCAAGCTGTGGTTTTACCATGTGGGTTCATGAACTAGGTAGCAAGCACTACCAACTAGCAAAATTGCTGGCAGAACAGAAAGGAAGCTTGGTCGAAAAAAATTAGAGGTTTGATTTACAAGTCGTTTTTACTATTCTGCTGGTCGGCAAGTGAAGAAAACAGTAAAGGGAAACCCCTGCAAAGAGATCTTACCTTCAAATTGCTTTCTTTAACTTTGAGTAGTTGTCATGCTCCTCATACAATAACACACCATCATCGATGTCTTCCTGGTCCATGTTGATTGCGTTCAACTGCATCCAAGCAGTTTGTACACGACAACCTGTAAATTTAAGATGATAGATGAACAACTTTAGAAATCATAACTTAAATAGATTCAGTTCTTACTCGATGCACTCCTATTTAATTCACAAAGATTTGTTGTTACATTACAATACAAGGTAATTGAAAAGACAGCGACAGCGCCATCACATTTTACACCAAGTAATTTAATCAAACACTGTACATTGGGATAATGTTGAAGTTATTAAAGGTTTGACTGCAAATAGTGTGGGTTTGACTGCGTATAAAACAACTACAGTTGTGAACCAAGGTAAAGTTCTTTCAGGTTCATGTTAAACTGCAAAGAACAAATCTTACCTTCAGATTCCATTATTAAACCTGGTGATAAGAAAGTTCTTGGATGTCAGTCCTTGTGCCACAACGTCACTCCATCTTCACAGTCCTGAAGAAAAGTTCCAATTTCAATTTTTTAAACATGATAACCGTACAAATGATTCTTTGGAGGACACTTTATCCGAGCTAAAAACTACTCGTTTAAAACAAAGATGAAGTGGGACATGACGCGCATTTAGTGACAACTTATCAAAACGATAAAACTTGGCAATGAGATATCAGGAAAACAATTTACTTGTAGCAGCAACCAGAAAAACTCCCCTGAATTCGTTGACAGGCTGATTCTGGCAAAGTCAGACTGCTCCAGTAAAGACCACATCAGTAGCTACAGCCAATCTGAATAACATAATGAGCAATAGAATGGAATGATTAAATAGTAGAATTTATTCAGTTTAATATACATATATATATTTTTTAACAGACTGCCAACACCATTTCATTTTCATCTTGAGAAAAAGTTTTCAAAACTTAGGTTATTTTCTCCAAAACACAAGTCAAACAAACTGTAGACCTACGCATTTCAGACACATTTGAGGGAAAGAGATGTCATCTTAAATGATATTCTTTCACTTCATGATAATTGGTTTTAAGTGGTTAAAGTTTTAGGTGTTTAGGTACACAGAGTAAAGTCCAAGCAACTAAGGACACTGAGGTCAAGCTCCTTTTTCACGTCCTGGCATTCACTGCATTTTTTTTCCAATAGCACCAATAGCAAGAACTCTCCACACAGGAGTACATAGGCATATTATGATGAGGGCAGAGATGGTTCTTTTGGCAGAACTGAATGCAAATTTCCATGGGATCTTAGATGTTTTTTTGAATAAAATATAACTGGCCCCAGTGACAATTATTGGCACTACAAAAACTTTCCTTATTTTTATCTCACTATAACTCAAGGTGTGAAATTAAATGAAAGCTTTACCTTATTCGTTCAACTTTAACGCCAGGGCCCAATTTCATAGAGCTGCTTAAGCACAAAAACTAGCTAAGCACAACAAAATTATGCTTAGCAGAATAAGGTTACCTATGTCACATGTACAATTTGTGACTGGTATCCTGCTCATTTCTGCTTAGCAGACAATTGTTAAGCAATATTTTCTGCCTAAGCAGCTCTATGAAATTGGACCCAGACTGTAACAAATCTGGGAGAGATGAACTATGTCATGTTAGCCCTTGCTTACCCACAGGGAGAGACGAACTGTTGTCCACCGACATGTACACCCATCTGATGCCATCTTAGCCATGGCTCACAGCATGTCAACGAATCAAAAAATACAAATCTGAAATCTCAATTCAATACAGTTATTTTGGGGTTATTTGAGGTGCATGGAAATGGTTGTTATATGATCCAGTTTGATTAATTAGTGGATGAGAAATGTTGCAATATGAAAGGAAGGAGATGTAAAAACATGCTAGCTTGAACCCCCTCTTGTCTGTGGTTTGTGGGCAAGTGTGTTTGCCCACATTTGTTTATGGCAGGTTGCCAAGTAATGTTATGGCAGGTTGCCAAGTAAAGTAATCCGGCCCGGTATTCATGTATGTCTGTTGGGGGTTACTTTCAAAGAAAATGTGTTATTACATAGTTACTGGTTTTGCCCGATTGGTAATTAACCAATGCGGTGTGACATGGTTGAATAAACATAGCACTTGAAGCTGATTCCAATAAGCCAACTCAATGTGTACTGTTGTGGTTATTTGTGTCCTCAGAGAATAACTTGTTAATATCATGCAGAGTTATTTGGCGCAAGTGTATTGTGATCAAGTGAGGGGTGGAGTTGTGCATCTCCGCTTATATCCTTAATGTTTAAATGAAACTTGTGACATCCATTTAAACGTTTCTTGCGATTCCAATCCAAGTTAAGAACTCTGGAGCAGGGTAGCCAAGATCATCGGGCTGGCTCTCTTATCTCTGTGCATACTCAACACCATTCTCAGTCTCTATACATAGACAGACACAAACCGACATACTCAGTCTCTATCCATAGACAGTCACAAACCGGCAGTGCTGGCGGCCGTGCTTTAGTGCTTTCGGCAAAATGACTAATTATTTAGGATTACGACACTTTCCCAACAAACAAAAGGGATGTCAACCATTCTGCGTGGATAGTGGCTTGGACTCAAAAGCAATATTATCATTATGACAAAACAAAGCCATTAAACAAATCTCTGAAGGCAAGCCAAAAAGGATGATCCAATTTTTTTTAAATGTCAAGTAATAAACCACAAGGGAAACTGACTGGGTAAATTTCAAATAGTATGGGATTGAACAAAGAAAAATTGACTAGAGCGGGATTTGAACCAACGACCTCCGGATTAACGTACCGGCGCTCTACCAACTGAGCTATCTAGCCCTATATTGGCGGTCTCCCTATTTTGTCAATATCTTTGTTCGGGGGTGCCAGTCAGAAGCCATACAACCGTTAACTGCCGTGTAGCCAGGGATCACACCCAAGTTTACGATACAACCTGGGAAGCAGCAGCGACGGGATCACCTTGAGGGGATGCGACTTTTTTTAATTTAAATGTCAAGTAATAAACCACAAGGGAAACTGACTGGGTAAATTTCAAATAGTATGGGATTGAACAAAGAAAAATTGACTAGAGCGGGATTTGAACCAACGACCTCCGGATTAACGTACCGGCGCTCTACCAACTGAGCTATCTAGCCCTATATTGGCGGTCTCCCTATTTTGTCAATATCTTTGTTCGGGGGTGCCAGTCAGAAGCCATACAACCGTTAACTGCCGTGTAGCCAGGGATCACACCCAAGTTTACGATACAACCTGGGAAGCAGCAGCGACGGGATCACCTTGAGGGGATGCGACTTTTTTTAATTTAAATGTCAAGTAATAAACCACAAGACATTTAAATTAAAAAAAGTCGCATCCCCTCAAGGTGATCCCGTCGCTGCTGCTTCCCAGGTTGTATCGTAAACTTGGGTGTGATCCCTGGCTACACGGCAGTTAACGGTTGTATGGCTTCTGACTGGCACCCCCGAACAAAGATATTGACAAAATAGGGAGACCGCCAATATAGGGCTAGATAGCTCAGTTGGTAGAGCGCCGGTACGTTAATCCGGAGGTCGTTGGTTCAAATCCCGCTCTAGTCAATTTTTCTTTGTTCAATCCCATACCAATTTTTTTTTACTGACATGTTTGTTTAAAAGTTTAGGAAATTTTGAAATGGATTTTACATCAGGGGGTCATTTCTGACTAATACAAGTTTTTTTTTTAAAGAATCATTCAAGTCCAAACATTTGTGCAGTATCTTCAAAAAATGAATGTTGATTTGACAGGATTAACCCTACATGTACCTTGCCTACATTATCCAAGCTGACTAGTCAGAGGCTACTGGACACAGAACTCCACTCACCGCTTTGAAATGAAGCATCCTGGTGTCGCAGAGTCATGTGTTCATTGGTTTGTGGCGTGTCATGGCCGAGTGGTTTAGTTAACCGGACCCAAGCTCTGGTGTTGTCAGCAGCACAGTGTGGGTTCAAATCCCAGTCATGACACTTGTGCCCTTGAGCAAGGCACTTAACCATAATTGCTTCGTAAAAAGTTGTGAAGGTGGTGCATTCTGCTCTACCAGCCAGGCTCCCAGTGGATGATACCCATGCCTACATCCTTACGGACTGTGAAGGGGGTAACCCTGTTTCAGCCCCAGGAGTTAGTGGCAACATGCCTCTGGTGTCAGCTGATTTGAGTCAACAGCCCAAACAGTTAAGTGTAGCCCTCACCTTGAGTGGCCGTTCGGCCTTGTGAGCTAGGCGATATCTCATTAAAAAGAATATATAAAAAAATGAGTAGGACTCGATCCCTGGTTCCTCCACTCAGGCCACATTTAAATAAAACCAGAAAAATCACAAAGGTCAAAGTTGTCATTGTTGTGAAACATACATTTGAAAAATTTACAAATTGAAAGAGTAGGCCCCTATGTAGAAGCAGTGGTATTAAGGCATAAGTAATAACAAACAGATTTTTTGAGCACCTCACGGGGAGTCAACCCTTGGTAAAAAATAATTTGTAGTAACTAAACTAGCCTACAAGTGCTATACACAAATGATCTACTTACAACATGTATGTACACATTGCAATTAAAGTGACAGTACTTGGTGGTTCAAAGCTATGTAGAGTTTACAGGATGTGTGCCGTACTACCCTGTCCATTTGCCATGTAAATGTTTTAATTAAGAAATAATGAATCAGCTGAAAATATATTTGTTAATTTCTCCTTGATGTATTTTCAAAAATTCATTTAATTTTAAACAGGCCTTGCTCATGATGTAATGTCACTGGTGGAACATGAAACGTAACCAAAAACGCCTTAATTTCATTGCTACCATACAGGCACATACTTTTGTAGCAAAGGCAGTTGACATTTCTTGTTCTACTTGTGAGGTCACATAATTATACATCATGAGTAAGGCTTGTTTTTTGTGGGCATTCCCTCAGAGTATCATTTTAATTGAAATAAATAAAAAAAAATATACTAAATGGCAGTCGCAATAGGTTTATTTTCAGCTGATAAATAAGTTATCAATAAACTTTTACATGGCAAATGGATAAGATAGTATAGCACAAATCCTTTAAAAGACCTACAATAACTATGACTTTATACATTTACAACGCTGTAAACAGTAACAAGGTGTCTACCTTTGACTGGATTGACAATTCTACAAAATTCATGATGGTTCCATCCTGTTGTTTCTATCAATTCTAAAGGGCACTAATTACATTTACGGTTTTATGACCAGAGTTGGGTTGACTTACCAAGTACTTGTTAGATGGAAATTCACTCCTGCTGCATTCATCCAGGGACTTTAACCAAACATCACAAAATCTTGGCTGGTTAAAATCATCAAGCCCACTCAGGGTAAAGGGGAACATGTAAGAAAAATAAAAACAAACATTAGGTAAACAAGTCATAATTATGGATAATTAACTAAGGCTTGCAAAGTAAAACATGTCTTAAAGGAACATTACAGAATTGGTTTTTGCTAACAACACAGTTGCTGGCAGTGTAAGCACTTTATGTAATCCACCATACACATAAACTGACAAACCTGTAGAAGTTTGAGATTGATCGGCCATCTGGGTCACGAGAAAATAGTGAAAAACCGATTACACATTTGCATGAAATCATATAGATTCAACAAATGAATAAAACACTCACTGAGCGATAAACTCCAATCGGAAAATTAGTTTATTCATTTCTCATCAAATATGGCATTTCAGACAGAAATATTTCAAGGGATGTTTTCTACTATCATCATCATTAGACCGTGTAAGTTTTATGTAAATCTGTGATCAAAAAGTATATTTTTCAAGTTTTTTTCTTACCAATTCTGTAATGTACCAATTCTGTAATGTAACAGAAAGCACATGTTTTTGTACTGACGTTTGGTGTTACCCTACGTAGTGCAGGCTTGTCATAGAAGAACAGGTTCAGAATATTTTTTAGTTTCATGTAATGTGCAGTTCCTAAGAAAATTTATACTTTATTCAAAAATCTAGATTTTTATTTACTAATGAGAATAATGATTACTACTGAATAATGAGAATATTATTACTGAATAATAGGCAATACCGATTTGGCTAATTTACTGAGTGTTCGTCTACAGCTCTAATTCTATCCAAGTCAGGCACTTTATACTGAAGGAATTGCCTCCATGCCCATGGCCATTGCAATGGTGCCCCTTGAAATGTTCCAGCAATTTTTTTTTTATTTCGCCCCTACTAGTTCAACAATTTCTTGCCCAAGCAACAACAAAGTATCAAGCCCGACTCGTACATGTACATGGGGGCCATAGTATTCCTTACAATAAAACAAAATATTTAGTCACAGGCCTATCAGGGCTATTCCACAGACTGTAAATTTTAAAAAGTATTTTATCTTAACGATGCCCTTTGTTCTTACATTAAGTAAAAATGTACATATAAATCCAAATGAAGTATCTTGCTAACCCTTTTCAGTGGCAAAAATAAGGTAAATTTTCTGGGAAGGGGAACAGCATTTTTTTTCTGAGGGGCACTTCTGGCCCATTGAAACCGTAGTTGAAGTTTGTAGTTTTCCTTTGTTTTAAAAACTTTTTTTCAGCACTTTTAGTTTTATGGCAGTTGATATGTTTTTTATAAGATAATCTCACCTAGAGGTAAAAACAAATTTGTTTTTGTTTATACATTGTCTTGGTGTAAATAGAAGATGGTTTTAAACATCGATCAATACTACATTTATAACAACTTATAAAATCAAACCTCATATTCTGGCAATTTTGAATCTCAATTTGGTTTAGACTTCAAATGGGAGAGCAGCTTCCGGGGAGCACGGACATCAGTTAGGGGGTTGGGAAACACTACACGCCACCCTTTCCCTTCTTGAAACTAATACAATTGTAAAATTGTAAATTTTAGGGCAAGGTAGTTTTTCCTTAAAGGGCACCAGCACTGTGAGGGTGTCCAAAATTTATACTGGAACTTTTCAAGGGTCACCAAAAGAACTCACTCCGCCGCAGTGCAGTTAATTACGAGAAGTCCCCCCGATCCACAAGCTAAAGTAGTAGTCCAGGCCGATTTCCTACCTCCCGCCCAGGTAGTAGTTAATAAGCAGGACAGTTCTTTTCAGAACTGAGAAGCCTCTCGAATTCCGAAAAAACCTACTCCGCGGTAGTAGAATAAATAGCAAGACAAGTTCTCTAAAGAACAAATCTACACAGCAAGTAGATATTTTTTTACACATGGTGTTACCGCAAACCGAATATATACTGATACCTCACCATGCAATGCCTCAAAACCCATATGTCACCAATAATGTAAACTATCGTGAAACAGTTTGATTAATTCAAGGTTAGAAACGAGCATTACAAATGAGCATCTTGGGTGTTATTCTTAGTGAACATGGATTTCACAATCGATCATAAAAAACTATATGTGAAGTTAGATTTCAATTTTTAAAGTAGTATATAAAGGTGGGACATTCATCAAGAAAAACTATCAAACTTTTGAATTTTCCATGGAAATTTATAATTTACGAGTAGCGTCGTGGGCTTTACATGTTAGTGTCATAGACATTACCCAATCGTTTCTTACACTGTTTTTCAACATCCTACATACTTCCCCATGAGTTATCCCCTGTTTAGATTATGACTGATAAATAGTCTTTGGATGAACTTTTGGGAAGACCTTCGCTTCAGTAATCTTCCTAAAACTAAATAATCTTTCAAGCCAAAAATATTGGGACTGCTCTAAATCTGCTCATAAAACTAAATTTCACTACAATTTGTGTCATCATGGCCAGTACAAAGAGTGTTCTTATGATGACCCTTTAGTTCTATGAACTAAATAAGTTTTTAAGCCAGCAATATTTGGACTGCTCTAACACTGCTCAGAAAACTAAGTTTCATTACAATTTGTGAGAAAAACTGAAATGCTCAACTAAAACATCAAGATCATTCAATGCCCTAATGAATGCAATATTTGAACAAAAAATAAGACAGTTTTAATCATATTGGGAATTGCAAAATGAGTTTCTGACTACAGAAGAACTGAGGTGTGTATGTTCAGCTTTTTGAAAAAACAACAACAGCCAACAACTACAAAGTGGGCTTAAGAATGCTGCACTGGAGCGTATTGGAATAATATCATATCAAAACTCTAACCAAAATTCGTTTTTGTTATTATTGTAACCATCTCACTTCATAACCCTGGGAAATATAGAAAAACAAAGAAAAAAACTAAAGAAATTACTGATTTGGATAGCCCTTGAGGGGGCTATGTAACTTCATTAAAAGGATCTTATAGGCCCTATTAATCATTTTAGATATTGGAATGAACTTTTCATGGAATTGGAAGTTTTCATGGTTATTATTTTAAAGCAATGAGGCAACATTTAGCCTATCTTCTATTGTTTTCCTTTGGAGTTTTCCCAATCATTCGTTTCAACTTTTGCAACACTACTAAATCCAAGAGACAAGTATACCTTTTGGCATATCAAAATAGTTAATCATAAATTGCTGGAGGATACCAGAAATGATGTTTAACAAAAACATGCTTACTGTTAGTGTTACAACTAAATCTATGCATTTCAAAAAACAAACTTGGCAAATTTTAAAAGAGTGGGCATCTTTTTGACCTGTTTCTATCCTCACAGTTCTATAGCAGTTTAATTATGCAAAAATATTGTAAAAGTTAATCAACTACATCTGTTTTTACAGTTTTATTCCAATTTACAATGTATTTATGTAAAAAATATTTTTGATCTAAATCAACTACATAGTTTAACATTATAAGTTGTTTGCTTTTTGTTAGTTAGTCTTCAATGTATATTTTGTTCACAGTGTAAAATAAGAAAATGGTAGAGCATGGATAACTGCTTAATCTTAACATTGTTTGAAACTAAGAATTTAAAAGTAACCCTTACTTCACTCCAAATGCACTCATCATTGATAAAATGATGACTGAATAACAATTAAAAAAAACAGACCCAAACCCCCCACATTTTTTAGGCATTTATTAAAAAGATATATTTAACAAACCCAAAACAGCTGAACAAATGTGAGCTAGCAATGGACGTGTACAGATTTTTTTGTCTTTTTTAATTCACTAAAGAAGCTGAAATAATTTATCTATAAACTTTCTCCTCTAGGATCTTGTTCCAGCTATCCTGCCCGTGTGCACCATAGATAAATGGCCTGCAGCAGTCCAAGTTTCTCCTGAAGACGATCAGAGCACACTGATCAAAAAGTCAAGTTGTTACACAACAGGTTCTTTTCTTTTCAGAACTACAACAACTTAGGCCTATACAAAGCTATTTTATACAATGTTACTGCAAACCTCACTAGACTAACCACTTTTGTACCTTTATAATCTTCTTGACTTTGACCAATCCATTTATAATTCATATCCATCAAAACGATGCTATTTTCTCTGCAAAGTTTGATTAAGTTAACTGTTTGGCAATGCAGTACATTTATAGGAACATTACAGAATTGGTTTTTGCTAACAAAACAGTTGCTGGCAGTGTAAGCACTTTATGTAATCCACCATACACATACACTGACAAACCTGTGGAAGTTTTTAGATCGATCGGCCATCTGGGTCACAAGAAAATAGTGAAAAACCGATAACACATTTGCATGAAATCATATAGATTCAAAAAATGAATAAAACGCTCACTGAGCAATAAACTCCAATCGGAAAATTAGTTTATTCTTTTCTCATCAAATATGGCATTTCAGACAGAAATGTTTAATGGGATGTTTTCTACTATCATCATCATTAGACTGTGTAAGTTTTATGTCAATCTGTGATCAAAAAGTATATTTTACAAGTTTGTTTCTTACCCATTCTGTAATGTTCCTTTAAGTAAGACTATTTTCTGAAGTGTAATGTCATAAATGAAACATAAAAAACTAAATGATTTTAGACTGATAGCCTAAATAGATCACTATTCTAAATAACCCATCATCTTGTTAAAATGTATCAAACTATAAATAAGTTCATGTGAATTAGTAATTTAAAATCTTTAATACAAGACATATCTTAAAATATAGGCTATTGTAAGTAAAGCAATCTGTTAAGAAATGGAAGATACCTACTGCATGGAGTGGAGGGGGGCTGAGGGATGTTAACCCCTTATGACTGCTGGTCCCATTATGATGTTCAATTATGTACATCTTTATCTCTCTCTGGATTTTATTTGGATTGAAGAAGAGACCACCAGCCGCTGAGTTGGTTTCCTGTTGCCCTCGTTGTGTCATCTGCGCATCAGATTAAGCACCAGATGCTTCCCCAGTTGATGAAGCTGGTGAGGATCTCTGATGGGACTGTACACCTAGTGACATCCCTCGATTCCAATTGGAGAGATCACTGGGAGAGCGGATCACATTACTAGATGTCATCTCTGCCATCTCAGCCCTTCCTTGTCACACAGGAATCAACACTAAGGCTGGATTCCAAACAAACGACTTCAGCTATGGCTGTGGCTGTTTGCTGCAGCGTCAACATTGAAGAATAAACCCCTGCAGCAATCTGGCCATAGCCACAGAATGAACCATAAATTAGGACATGGCTTACTTTTAGGTGAAACCTCTGAATTGAAATAGATGTTCCCATATTTTGATATGAGATTGATTTATAAATACAAAGAAACAGTCTGTAGTCTTTATTTCCTACCGGCGTAGAAACCACGTGGGGGAACCTTGCGCGGGACTAGACATGTTATTTAAGCACTACCATTGATTACTAACTCCTTGTTTGACAGGAGCTTGCTTATGTATGCTGACTGTCTTGCCTTTGCAGAGTGAGGTAGACCCATTTGAAGAATGTTACCAGTGGGTGGTGGAGAAGGGGGAGGGGGTGCTGGAGGGGGGGGTGGGGTTGGTGGAGGGGGGGTGGAGGGGGGGTGGAGGGGGGGTGGTGAGGGGGCGGGCTGCTGAGGAATGTTAACCCCTCCTGACTGCTGGTCCCATGATGTTGTTCAATTATGTCCATTTTTATCTCTCTCTGGGATTTCATTTAGATTGGAGAAGAGACCACCAGCCGCTGAGTTGGCTTCCTGTTGCCCTCGTTGTGTCATCTGCGCATCAGATTAGGCATCAGATGCTTCCCTATAGTTGATGAAGCTGGTGAGGATCTCTGATGGGACTGTACGCCTAGTGACATCCCTCGATTCCAATTGGAGAGATCACTGGGAGAGCGGATCACATTACTACTGTAGATGTCATCTCTGCCATCTCAGCGCTTCCTTGTCACACAGGAATCAACACTAAGGCCGGATTCCAAACAAACGACTTCAGCTATGGCTGTGGCTGTTTGCTGCAGCATCAACATTGAAGAATAAACCCCTGCAGCAATCTGGCCATAGCCACAGAATGAACCATAAATTGTGACATGGCTTACTTTTAGGTGAAACCTCTGAATTGAAATAGATGTTCCCATATTTTGATATGAGATTGATTTTTAAATACAAAGAAACAGTCTGTAGTCTTTATTTCCTACCGGCGTAGAAACCACGTGGGGGAACCTTGCGCGGGACTAGACATGTTATTTAAGCACTACCATTGATTACTAACTCCTCCTTGTTTGACAGGGGCTTGCTTATGTATGCTGACTGTCTTGCCTTTGCAGAGTGAGGTAGACCCATTTGAAGAATGTTACCAGTGGGTGGTGGAGGGGGGGGGGGGGTGGTGGAGGGGGGGGTGGTGGAGGGGGGGTGGTGGGGGGGGGGGGTGGAGGGGGGATGTTGGTGGAGGGGGGGTTGTGGAGGGGGGCGGGCTGCTGAGGGATGTTAACCCCTCCTGACTGCTGGTCCCATGATGTTGTTCAATTATGTCCATTTTTATCTCTCTCTGGGATTTCATTTGGATTGGAGAAGAGACCACCAGCCGCTGAGTTGGCTTCCTGTTGCCCTCGTGGTGTCATCTGTGCATCAGATTAGGCGTCAGATGCTTCCCTATA
>JASTWB010000573.1:0-13734 GCA_032158295.1 Pycnopodia helianthoides | reverse complement strand
CTTTGCTGCAGATTATCTAAACAAGGTAATCTTCTCTTCAAATCTAAGAAAAAATAGTAATATTTGCTGCAGATTATCTAAAAAGGGTAGTCTTTTCTTCAAATTTAAGAAAAAATAGTAATCTTTGTTGCAGATTATCTAAACATGGTAGTCCTCTCTTCAAATTTAAGAGAAAAATAGTAATCTTTGCTGCAGATTATCTAAAAAGGGTAGTATTTTCTTCAAATTTAAGAAAAAATAGTAATCTTTGTTGCAGATTATCTAAACATGGTAGTCCTCTCTTCAAATTTAAGAGAAAAATAGTAATCTTTGCTGCAGATTTCCTATAGCCTGCTCTTCATAAAGTAGTTTTTGTTTGACCGTTTGTGTGCTTATTTATTATGTGCTTCTATTATCAATACACTAAAAATCAGTCACTACTTTTTAACTGTCTTCTTATTTTTTGAATATACAATGTAAAAGCTTCCAATGCTATTGTTTTCATTTAAATTGACCGTGTATATTAAAGAGGTAACTTTCAAATTAAACAAAAACTTTTTTAACTTTACAACAACTTTATCACACAAACTTTAAAATAGTATTTCAGAAGTGATTTTTTACCGATGTTGTGAAAAACATCACATGCACAGTAATTTTACTATAACAACAGAACAATTATAACCCTGATCTCCTCTCTTTTCTTTATACAAGAAAAACTTGAAACACATTGTGGCTAAGGTGCAAGGGTCTTGTAGGAAATGAATGCACGTAAGGCCCTTAGTGTGGTTGACTCCTTTCTCCCACTGATTGCCTGCTTGAACACATATGACTGAAAGAAGGACCACAGCCCTTTGCAGCTCTCTTGATACTCACAGTCCAACACAAAGTGTAATTTGTAGCAAATGTCCACAGCTTTCAACAACGAAGACTGTGGTAGAGCTTGCTTTTCTACAATGACAAAGACGTCTGTTGGTTGAAGTTCACTTACGTCTCGATGCAATGCCAATATGAACGGTTGAGGACGCTTCTCTGAATCTATTTTTTGCATGTACGCAGGGATGTTAGTTATATCCTGCAACAAGAATTAGAAGTTATAATAAATATCTTGAATAATATTAATATTCATTCACACATCACTTTTCTGCATTTACACCAAGGCCCAGTTTCATGGTGCTGCATACTACTTATACCATTCTGTGCAGTGAATTAATGTGGTACCTTTATAAATGACAAATTTTGTTCACCACAATGATTATAAACAACATTTATCACTTTCATTGGCTATACCCAGTCAGTTTAGAGGACTATTAAGGCCAATTTACAAATTTGACAAAATACAACTTTTTTTTCAAAGGAGAAGACTTTGAGATTATAACAGTCAACTATCAGAACTGTACTCACTGGTTGGGTATCAATAAACGCCGCCCGCTTGGAGGAACATCTGCCACCTGCTGCCTTCCTCTGTCCCTCAAAAATGAGAGGCAGGAAAAAAAGAGACAGGTTGGTTTTCTGATCTGTGTGGAGATAGTAAGAAAAATGTTTATAAGGTTTGTGTTTTTATGTATGTTTACCTATACCCCGCTGTGTCTTATTAAGCAGGCCCTCATCCTGGGAAGATTGTTGATCCAGAATTGACTTCATTACTCCTGGTTGTTCCAAGTGTTTTGTTATTGTTTTTGCCATTGACACATACTGGAATGTGTCTCTTTTCAGTCTCTGCTTAACTCCTCCTGTTGATGTATCACTTTGTGACCTGAAAGACCTACCAACAGAGATCTCTTGTGGGTTTATGAGAACTCCCTTCGATTTAAACAAACTGTCTTGTTGACTTGGTGTTCTAAGTCCTTCAAAAGGCTGCTTTAAACTATCAAAGTCCAACAACAGTGCATCAAACCTTGCAGAATCAATGTCTCTCAGCAAACCATCACTTTTCATTTGATTTACAACTGACTTAAGCTTTTTCTGTAGATGAGCAACAATTGCCTGAACTAAATCTTCAGTTTCATCTATGACTTTTTGAGTACTTGAGTAAGGCACAGAAGAAGCCTTCAAGTCAGCGATGAAAAATGATGCAGCTTCCTGAATATCATCTCTGTCCATTGTTTGTGAATCATCATCACTCTCTACATCATCTGGTTTATCGTTATGTGCAGGGTAGTTAACTTGGCTAACACCAGCATCATCTTCAGGTAAATCAAGGTTAGCATCTGCTTGAGCCTGGGAGTGTCTCAATATAATATGACGTTTATATGATGACACATGTGTAAATGTCTTTAGACATCCCTCCTGTCTGCATATGATGTAGGTAGAGCTACCAGAGTGTACATGATGGATATATTTTAAATGAGTAAATAGCTTGTTTACTCCACCATCAATGACATTCAGACACTTAAAACAAATCATCTTGACTCAATAACTTACATGCGTTTTCCAATTTTGCATGAACTTTACTCTCAGCCCAATTTGCGGTATCATCTGTTTTATGTCTTCTTCACTGAGAAATTTCATAGCTTCTGCATCAATGTAGTTTTCTAATAAATAAAACAAACAAAATTTCATCTAGTTATTATGATGTAACAGTAAAATATATATTGAGGCCCGAGTCTATAACAGTTTGATTGAAAAAAGCTTGTCACTACAAAGTTTTATTGTATGGGTAATCTTTTAAAATATTTTTTTTAACCGACACCAGTACCTTTTAAACCTAAGACAGCCTGTCTGACATGTTGGACTTGGTGTATACATTATCATTGGCAGTTATTTGTCACTGATTAACTGCTTTGAATAACCACACTTATTGTTTTATCTAATCATAGGGCATGGATTAACAAAAATAAAACAAAATGATTTAACCCAAAAGATTGCCAAATCTATTCACATGGAATAAAAACAAAAATAAGTATCACTGTTAGAATAGGTAGGGACAAGATGATAGACCTATACAAATTTGGAATTAAGTAATTATAAATTAACATGTAGTGCTTATAAGTTTAACTGCACTCATGTCTGATCCTGATGATGCAAGTGGAAAACGAACATTTTGGTGTAATCAAAGCTCCAAGAATGAAGCATACAACTTTAAAATTAACAATAACACAAGCCTCCATAAAAAAGCTCAATTTGGAGCCAATGCAATCTTAGGCTATAAAAACACTACTCACTAGTCTTGTGTTCATTCATCCACGGACCATTGCTCTATGCAAGGACAGAGTACTATTGAACCCGAGACGTAGACTGGTCTGCGGTGTGTTTACTTGCATAATGATGCAATGCAACGACATTGTCTTTTGACAGCAGCCCCCGCTGTTATAAACCATACGTCCATGACAATGTGTACCTATCGATCGGATGTACAATGCGCGTGTGTATGTACATTACATACGCAAAGAGTCACCCCATGCACATGTACCTCGATTAACATCTCACATGACGTATCCTACCTTTGGAACCAAATGGGTTTCTTCGATTGTTATCACACAAACAACCTTATTGAACTTTTAAAAAATGAAAAGAATAAACTTACCTGCAAATATATCTTTCAGCTGTGGTACACCCCACTCTTCCAGCATGTAGTCCACCGTGATGATTGATTTGATGAAGTGTGTGCACGCGCTGATGACCACATGACCGTAAAGTTACCAACTATTGGTCGAAAGCGCAAGTTGTTTTCCCAACGGCTGATACTTTTGATAACTGGTATACCCAGCAATGAGGCAATTTGCCCAAGTTTGGTTAAAAGTTTATTGCGTCTGGTTTTTAACCATTTGTTGCATAAAAAATGCCCAACTTCGATGACTCTTAGCAAACAGCATTTTATTTTCGTCTCAAAGAGAAGAAGTACCCATAAATTGGGAAAATATTAGCCAACAATCGTGGTTGTAGTTTTACCCAACAATGCAGTTACCCAATATTTTTACAGTGCAGGATCCTTTCCTATACAAAGTCCAGCTTGGTCTTTAATAATTGGCCTGGTGTTTATAGCAAGTTGATTGTGTGTTCAGTATCCTTCATACACATACAGACACATCATCAATTTGGATTCTAATGTGATTCATTCATTATGTTTAACTCATATCTTTCATTCAAACCAATGTAAGTAATAATACAAAGAAGAACTTATAATAATCTAATAATAGTTGCTTCTTATATTGTGCTCATATCTGTCACTTAGTGATGCTCAAGGCGCTTCAACATTCAGTTTTTTCCTGCAAGGTATTGTGGAGCTACTTTTTGAAGTATTAGACCTATTCCTTTACATAGCACAGTGTAATGGTATACAAGGTGCTGTGGTGCAATATGCAGCCAATCAAACCAGGAACACCGGGGCGAACCCCTTCTCTCTTTTTAATAAGTGCACTGGGTTCTTTTACGTGCATTACACAGCAAACAAGACCAACGGCTTTACGTCCCATCCGAAGGACGCAGTGATATTGGTTAAGTGTCTTGCTTAAGGACACATGTGTCACGACCAGGACTGGAACCCACACTCTGCTGAACAGAAACACCAGAGCTTGAGTCCAATGCTCTTATCCACTGAATAAGATTCCCAGAGTCTCATCACACAATGAATCCAATACACCTAACCTTCAAATATACTAGCATCTTCCTTGACTTGACAATCTTCAAAGGTTAAAGATTAAATAAAGCTAACACAAAAGTCTATACCAAACCGACTTAAAGGAACCTTACAGAATTGGTTTTTGCTAACAAAACAGTTGCTGGCAGTGTAAGCACTTTATGTTGTACACCATATACATAAACTGACAAACCTGTAGAAGTTTGAGATCGATCGGCCATCTGGGTCACGAGAAAATAGTGAAAAACCGATTACACATTTGCATGAAATCATATAGATTCAACACACGAATAAAACGCTCACTGAGCGATAAACTCCAATCGGAAAGTAAGTTTATTCATTTCTCATCAAATATGGCATTTCAGACAGAAATATTTCAAGGGATGTTTTCTACTATTGTCATCATTATATCGTGTAAGTTTTATGTAAATCTGTGATCAAAAAGTATTTTTTACAAGTTTTTTTCTTACCAACTCTGTAATGTTCCTTTAAACTTACGAAACATGCCTGTGTTTACATGGAGTCATCCATGTTGTTTACTATGGGTTTTTACAGAGTGTAGGGTGGATGAGTTTCAGTGTTTGTTTTGTGTTTATTATGAAAACTGTTCAAATGACAAGGATGTGAGTTGTATAAAACAAATATTTAAAGGAACATTACAGAATTGGAAGTGTAAGCACTTTATGTAATCCACCATATACATAAACTGACAAACCTGTAGAAGTTTGAGATCGATCGGCCATCTGGGTCACGAGAAAATAGTGAAAAACTGTTAACACATTTGCATGAATTCATATAGATTCAACAAATTAATAAATTGCTCACTGAGCGATAAACTCCAATCGGAAAATTAGTTTATTCATTTCTCATCAAATATGGCATTTCAGACAGAAATATTTCAAGAGATGTTTTCTACTATCATCATCGTTAGACCGTGTAAGTTTTATGAAAATCTGTGATCAAAAAGTATATTTTACAAGTTTTGTTCTTACCAATTCTGTAATGTTCCTTTAATGCATTTAGTTTGTGCATTGCAGTGCAGAATATAATCGCCTCGTAAAATGGAATAGTTCCGATTCCACCTTGTGATTATATTCTGGGACAAATCAGGTTTTGTTAACTGCTGTATCTCATATAGGGCACTATATTTTGACATCGCTAGACTATTCTAAACACTTGTAGCTCCTCAAGTTACAAGCAAGAGGACATAAAAAGGCTACTGTATGTTTACTTACGGTGATGCGCTGTCTGTCAAACTTAACCCCTTGCTTAGTCACTGTGCCCGGCCATTTACTCACTGGACTGCCCCGAGATTAGAAAATACTTTGTATCTTAGGTTTTTGCACAATTTGACAGTTTCTTTTAGGAGCCGTTCTTCTCCATTCCGGGCAGACCTTTGGAGTCATGTTTTAATCTATTTTGTAGCCCAAATAGCCCAATGAAGCCAGTGTGTCCCTTTAACCCCTTAGTCACTGTTCCCACATTAACCTGCTCGGTCATTTACTCACTTGACTGCCCGAGATTAGATAACACTTTGTATCTTGGGTTTTTACACATGCTAGGCTGCTAGTGGGTCGTACCAAACGGCCATGTGTATATTTATTTTGCTGTGTAGATTTTTGTTCTCCTGACGATGAATAGAGCAAGCTAGTCGAAACATTCAGACCAAAAGAACTCACTCTGCGGCAGTGCAGTTAATTACGAGAAGTCCCCACGATCCACTAAAAAAAAGGTAGTATTCCCAGCCAATTCCCTACTTCCGCCCAGGTAGTAGTTAACAAGCAGGACAGATCTTGTCAGAACTGAGAAATCTCCCGAATTCCGAAAATCTACTCCGCAGTAGTAGAAAAAATAGCAAGACAAGTTCTCTCAAGAACAAAAATCTACACAGCAAAGTACATGTAGATATACACATGGTGTTACTGCAAATATTAATACTTTTATTTAGTATATTCATCTCTGTCTTCAAGTAATTTTCCCAGAAAAACTTGTGTGGAATCTTTACACAAAGTGCTAACATTTTATGTGAACAAAAATACATGTTCGTGATTAGTTGTTGTTTTCTTTATTATCTGGGGGTGGGGGTAGACAAATTCTTTCTGATTAGCTTGTCTCACTGGACTGCCTGAGATTAGAAAACACTTTGTATCTTGGGTTTTTACACAAGCTAGTCTGCTAGCATGTCGCACCAAACAGCTATTGAAAAAGCGTGGTCTAAAGACTTCAAATATCATGTGGTCACCAATGATCAAAGGTTGGACATTTAATGTTAAGTGTTCCTGGTTCTCTGTGTAGAGCAGCAGACCGTTCTGTACAATGCTATAATGTACTATACTACAACAGCGATAGGCTTTCACCATGTTTTTCACACACTATTGAAGGAATTTACATTATAAAGGAATTCATTGTTATCTCTAACATGTCTAAGTAATACAATATACACATTATTGGTCATTTCTAAAGCTTTGTTTTGATTTATTTCAATCACTTTGTTAACTTTGAAATGACAGTAAAGTTGAAAAAGTTGTTTTGAAAACTTTCTTTGAAACACTGAAACTGCAATCCATATACATTTTTCTAATTTAGTTTATGTGTCATCATATTTACAATCTCATGTTTATTGAGGGAAGAGTGAAATCATACATGTAGCTGTGTGCAAGCAAGTCATGAGATGAGACCATGTGTGACCACGAAAAACAATTTGATGGTTTTCAAAATATATAGAGAAAGTTTTTGTAAAAGACATGCAAAGAAAATAAGAGGACTGGAACACACTCAAAATGTTCCAAAGCTTAAAGTTTTGTCAGTTATGAAGCTTCTCACCGTGTTGAGTGAGAATCAAGTATTGAAAGACAAGGTTCAAAAACGTTTGAGGCGTCATGTACAGTTCATTATAGAAAAGGGGGGGAGGAGGGGGACAAACAAATGATTAAGGGCAAATCCACAAGAAGAACAGGTGTGTGTGGGGGTTGGGGGGTTGGCAAGACAGAAAGGAGGGAGGGTGTGAGAAAATAGGAGACTGCCCAATTAATTTTAGGGAATTAGCGATGTGTTTGTACGAGTGCAAGAAATTTGAAATGATTTCCGGCGGTAGCCATCAAACAATTAACGGCCCTTGAACATGAATATTTAAATTATCTTTGGTGTATTTGTTGTGTTTGAAATGGAATAAGAATCTGTTATTTGGTCTTAGATGGCCGAGCAGAGTCTTGGCTGTATACACGTATTTGCTAATCCCTAGTTATGAGACATTTAAATCTTGTCCTCCTATTTTAAAATAGAAAAAGTTGACAAACCAAACAAAACGTTTTGCAAATATAACTTACCAGTATTGGATGGAAGGAAATGGCATGAAACACAGCAATCAATCTTGTAGTTTTAGAGGAAATTTCAGCAATGATCTGTTAGATGTTGGCACCACACACTGAACACACTGAACACACTGAACACACTGAACACACTGAATGGTGTCCTTTCTGTGTATTTTATTACCATAGAGTTATGTAGCTCTATGGTTAAACTATTGCACACCACACCCCATGTATTGTGGAAATCCCCGTTTCTATTTATAGGCTGTGTGACGTATTGTCATACATGTCATAGGATTACTGCATTGAGTGCATGACATACTGGAATGACATTTACCTTAAATTCTTGGTATCAAACCCACACATCTTACTGGGACTCAGTAACATATCAAAAACAGGTTGTTGAACATTTCACTGGAGCATACTGGAATACTTTCCAGCATGGTTTATGTTTCAGATGTCATCTTTGAATAAAACTGTTTGTTTCCAACACACTTTATAAATATTTCAATCATCTTGATAATTAATCAGACTGATTCTATTGCATCTTTTTGAAAATCAGAAAACTATTTGTAAATGAAATTGTTTCCTATGTGTTAATTTAATAAATTCATCAATACATACTTTCATTGTTCATAATGAATTGAACAATCCCATTTATGATTGATGTTTTAGATATTCAAGATTATTCACACACAAAATGTTTCAGTCCGTTTCAACATGGATTAGCTAACTGAGGTTAAGGAACTTTGTCATGTTGTTATCAAACAAGTTATTTTATTAATTTGGGCTTGAACAAAGAAAATTTACTATAGCGGGATTGGAACCAACGACCTCCGGATTAACGTGCCGCTAGATTAGCTCGGTTGGTAGAGCACCAGCTTGGTAATTCGGAGGATTTTGGTTCAAATTCTGCTATAGTAAGTTTTCTATGTTCAACCCTAATTTATTTAAAACTTACCCAGTCAGTTTCCCTTGTGGTTTATTACTTGATTAGTTATTTTATTCATAGTATCAGGTATTTGTATTTAAGTTCTGAGTTCCAATCTTCCAAAAATTACTTTCAATATAAATTAAATTTGTCTGCCCTGGATGTGTCTAATGTTGATAAAAAACTGATTTCTTCTAAAACATGACAACCCTGATTGCCTTTGACTCATCTCAATCAACTGACTGGAATGATGACAGAAGAAGACTGGCTTGAAACACAGCGTCCAATCTGTTAGTTGAGTAGGATATTCCAGCAGTGATTTGTTGGACTATTACACAGTGACACTCATTATCTGTGACTGGTATAAGTCTGACTAGGAACATTGCTATTGTGGAAATGCCAAATTCTATATGTTTTTGTGTTGTGTAAACGTAGTCATGGTAGTGTTGTATGCATGGATAACTTTGAGTCAGCTTTCTCAGATTCAAACTGGGCAGGTTATTCTTCTGATAAATATCAATACTGTAGTGATTTGCTCAGGTCACTAGGGTCTTACATGTAATTGCACTGGCTGGTTCTTTGCTTCTGAAATGAATGAGTGTATTGGGCTAGGGTGTGTAATTGTAAAAGCATAGGAGCAGATCCTTATGGAAGGTTGAAGGGAAAGAGTACACATCTCAATTTCTGGAATAATTCAATGTTATGGTAAATTTATACATTGAGTCTGAGTAGTCCAACTTGTTTAGGGTGGAGAGCCTGTGTATATAACTTAGCTCTATTTAAGTTACATGTTGATCAGAATTCTTATAATGTTTGGTTCAATCAAACCCAGAATTATCTTGACTCTACAAGAAATGTCAAATCAAACCAGTACTGACAAGACTTACAAGTATTTGTGCATCTATTTTAGTACAATAAAGTGATCAACAAAGTTACTTTATACAACAGACAATTTAATTGATTAATGAGGGAAAATATACAAGGTGATTTTTCCTTCCTGTTATTGAAATTTCAAATTAATCCATGAGTGCAGACTGTAACTTAAAACTTGAACACAGTTTTGCAAATAACCAATGATATATCAAATCATTGTGGGTGATGTGTCTTCATTCTGTCACTGATCAATTCAGTTGCATTAAATCATTTACTTTGATCCTAAAACATGTAAGGCATATTACATAATTAATAATTGGATTAATCAAATAATGTAATGATGTATAATAATGGTTTGGGTTTGAAAAAAAAAAATTGACTAGACCGGGATTTGAACCAACGACCTCTGGATTAACGTACCGGCGCTCTACCAACTGAGCTATCTAGCCCTATGTTGGCGGTCTCCCTATTTTGTCAATATCTTTGTTTGGGGATGCCAGTCAGAAGCCATGCAACCATTAACTGCCTTGTAGCCAGGGATCACACCCAAGTTTACGATACAACCTGGGAAGCAGCAGCCACGGGATCACCTTAACGGGATGCGACTTTTTAAATTTTAAATGTTAAGTAATGAACCACAAGTATAATAAGCTATAAATTTACTTATTAATTTACAGAGAGTGAAGAAGACCCTAACCTCTGATACAAGAGAAACACCAGAGAAACACCAGAGAAACACCAGAGAAACACCAGAGAAACACCAGAGAAACACCTGCGAAATGTAGCAGTCAAGTCAAGTAATACCAGCCTACCAAATTAATCCATGAGTACCAACAAGGTAATTGTTATGGAGTTTATGGGATATGAGGCATTGCATGGTGAGGTATCAATTCGTATATTCAGTTTGCTGTAACACCATGTTTATGTATCTACTATGCCCTGTAGATTGGTTCTTTGAGAACTTGTCTTGCTATTTATTCTGCTGCCGCAGAGTAGATTTTTAAATTTTGGAGACTACTTAGTTCTGACAAGGTCTGTCCTGCTTATTAACCTATTAAGGTAGGAAATCGGCCGGAACTACTACTTTAGCTTAGTGGATTGAGGGGGTCTTCTTGTTACTAACTTCACTGCGGAGTTAGTTCCTAATTTCAACTACTGAGTTCCAGAAGAAGAAATTAAAAGTACACAAACAGTTGAAGGACGTAGTGTCAAAATCTCCTCTTTACACTGATACAAATTAGTGTCCAAAATTAATCTTGATAATAAAAAAAGAACTTAATTAAAATAAAAGCTGAATGGGTTTGAAGACATAGTTGCAGGTCTAGTAATTATTTTTTTATGGTAAAGTTGACAAGTGGCGGGTCAGAAAATAAACTTTCATCTTGTAGAGAAATATGTTTGGTTCTGATTCATGTGAAGCAATTGTCCTAATACGTTGATATAACACATGGTTATTGTAACACAATATTGTTGCCATGAAATATACACCACTTTTAGTTTGATGATTCTGGAATCCTGTTCTGTTAGAACCCTCAGTACGTCTTCTGCACAATTAAAAATTTTAGAATGTCATTTTTTTCAGAACATGTTTAGGTGTTATGAAATCAAGTACAACTCTCATATCCTGTTACTCGTCTAATCTTTGTACACACTATGATGGTCACTAAAACTAGCAATAATTCTTCTATTTTACAGACAAAGTAAAGATTAAGTTTGAAACTCCAGCAATCTGCAGACTGACATTACAACATCAAGGTAAATCTACTTTCTTGATCTTTTAACATCACATCATATGTCACTATAAGCCCATTCTTCAAGTTGTTGCTGATAGGAAAAGATAAAAATATCTCAAAATTTGTCATGCAGCTCTTATTTTGAGTGCAGATAGAAAAGTCTTGTACACCATTTTATTGGGGTCCAATTCATAGAAACCAAAACCATGAGTGAGTCATGCACCAGTTAAATAAAAGTATGACCCTTGACCCAATTTATAGAAGTACATTTCTTAGTCTTTGAAAACTCGGCTCACTAGACATGTTTTGTAGAGTTGTAAAACGTAATTGACGTGTAGACAGATTCGTACTAAAATCAAGCCGAGCTGGGAATCGCCTTGCCTTTAAAAGAAACAAAATCCCCAACTCACAATTCTATTAAAAATTGGCTTGCTGATTAATTATGTGCCTGTTGGATCGTCCTTTAGAAAGAGTCCAATTCATGGCTGTGTTGGTTGTAAATTGTGAAGTTACCTCCGTACATACATATAGGCAAGTCCAAATCAACTAGCCAACATTGATATCTCAAGTGCTTTTTCATGTGGTTTGTTTGACCTTGCGTTTTTCAGAGTGTTTTGGAAAAAATGCCTTTTTACCGTGTTTTATTGTGAGTTAATGGACTCAATATAATTGTTTTCAATTTTTATCTGGACTCCATCTGATTAAAAAATATAAAAACTAAATATCTCTGAGCACCTTAGAGCACCTTTTGTGCTATGTTAATACGTTTCTCCATTGAAGATAGTTTGAATAAATAGAAGCTGGACTTGTAAGTTGTAAATTGTAAACAATTTCACAGATCTTGGGAAAAGATTTATTTTAAAGCTGACCTAAAATTTATCTTCACTTTTGAAACCGTAAAGCCCATGCAATAACAGGTGATTTTCCTCATTTTAAATGCTATCATTCCACCGAATCGTTTTGGGGGTGGAATAAGGATGCAACAAAATGTTAAAAACACAACATTGGACCGGGCGTTATATCTCCCTATAATCTCCCATAGCTGATGGCTCATAGGGTGACCTCTTGTCACTGTACTTATTATTGTGTTCATCACAAACTGCACTCATGGAGTTGTTTGCATAGTAGGCAAGTTCATTGATAAAAAACAAGACAATCCAGATGTTCAACATTCCTAGCTGCATGACCTTTGACACTCAAGTTCATTGTCAAGACACAGTACAGTTGCACATGTATTCATACATGTGCACATACAACAAAGTGTTATATACCGCCATTCGCTTTGTACTGAATTGATCAAGGAACTTGGGGCACTCTTTAATTGCAGTAGGCCTACATGTACAACCTTGCTGTGTTTCCGCAACTGTACTTGTTATGGCAGAATCCTGCATTCTAACAGAAAGTAAGACTGTTGTAAAAACAAGGAACATCCTGACTGGATTGCAGGCGTATCTTTTTTCATTTTTCCAACATTGCTACCTGCATGCCCTTTGACACTGAAGTTCAATGCCAACACCCAGTACAGTAGTACATTGTACATTCAGTATGTACTGTATTGATCAGGCCACCTGGGACACTCTTTACAGTACATGTACAACCTTGCTACGTTGTTGTTTCCGCAACTGTATTTGATATAGGAGAATCCTACATTCTACCAGGAAATAAGACTGCTTTAAAATAAGGAACATCCTACATACATGTAGCTCTATGGTTAAACTATTGCACACCACACCCCATGTATTGTGGAAATCCCTGTTTCTATTTATAGGCTGTGTGACGTATTGTCATACATGTCATAGGATTACTGCATTGAGTGCATGACATACTGGAACGACATTGACCTTAAATTCTTGGTGTCAAACCCACACATCTTACTGGGACTCAGTAACATATCAAAAACAGGTTGTTGAACATTTCACTGGAGCATACTGGAATACTTTCCAGCATGGTTTATGTTTTAGATGTCATCTTTGAATAAAACTGTTTGTTTCCAACAGACTTTATAAATATTTCAATCATCTTGATAATAAATCAGACTGATTCTATTGCATCTTATTTAAAATCAGAAAACTATTTGTAAATAAAATAGTTTCCTATGATTTAATTAAAGAAATTCATAAGTACATACTTTCATTGTTCTTTATGAATTGAACAATCCCATTTATGATTGATGTACTGCTGTGTGCAGCTAACTGGTGAAAAGTCTGGAGTAATGGTAGCCACATCAAACAACTAATTCAAATTGTTTAACAGGTTCTAAAAATACATCCCTGAGCTGTTTTTTTGAACTGCTTTATTGACAGAAATACACTATTTACTGTGCAGTTGTTTGAT
>JASTWB010000572.1:5000-13741 GCA_032158295.1 Pycnopodia helianthoides | reverse complement strand
AAAGTTCAGGGTTCGAGACCCTGTAAGGTTTTCTTATTTCAAAAAATAGAAAATAAAATTTAATTTTAAATTTAACCCGAACGTATTCTAGTAAAAAATGTAAGAGCAGCAGTGGTCAGTTGGCAGGGCTCCTGACTCTGAAGACAAAGTTTCAGGGTTCGAGACCCTGTAGGTTTTCTTATTTTTCAAAAAATAGAAATAAATTAAATTTAAAATTTAACCCGCAACGTATTCTAGTAAAAAATGTAAGACAGCAGTGGTCTTGTGGCAGGGCTCCTGAATCTGAAGACAAAGTTTCAGGGTTCGAGACCCTGTAGGTTTTCTTTTTTTCAAAAAATGAAAATTAATTAAATTTGAAATTTAACCCGAACGTATTGTAGTAAAAATTGTAAGAGCAGCAGTGGTCCAGTGGTCAGTGCTCCTGACTCTGAAGACAAAGTTTCAGGGTTCGAGACCCTGTAGAATTTCTTATTTTCAAAAAAGAAAATAAAATTAAAATTTAAATTTAACCCGAATGTATTCTAGTAAAAAATGTAAGAGCTGCAGTGGTCCAGTGGCAGGGCTCCTGACTCTGAAGACAAAGTTTTAGGTTCGAGACCCTGTAGGTTTTCTTATTTTAAAAAACTGAAAATAAAATTTAATTTGAAATTTAACCGAACGTATTCTAGTAAAAATGTAAGAGCTGCAGTGGTCCAGTGGCAGGGCTCCTGACTCTGAAGACAAAGTTTCAGGGTTCGAGACCCTGTAGGTTTTCTTATTTTCAAAAAATGAAAATAAAATTAATTTGAAATTTAACCCGAATGTATTCTAGTAAAAATGTAAGAGCAGCAGTGGTCCAGTGGCAGGGCCCCTGACCCTGAAGACAAAGTTTCAGGGTTCGAGCCCCTGTAGAATTTCTTATTTTCAAAAAATGAAAATAAAATTTAAATTTAAATTTAACCCTAACGTATTCTAGTAAAAAATGTAGAGCAGCAGTGGTCCACTAACAGGCTCCTGACTCTGAAGACAAAGTTTCAGTGTTCGACACCTGTAGAATTTCTTATTTTCAAAAAATGAAAATAAAATTAAATTTAAATTTAACCCGAAGTATTCTAGTAAAAAATGTAAGAGCTGCAGTGGTCCAGTGGCAGGGCTCCTGACTCTGAAAACAAAGTTTCAGGGTTCGAGACCCTGTAGATTTTCTCATTTTCAAAAACTGAAAATAAAATTTTATTTGAAAATTAACCGAACGTATTCTAGTAAAAATGTAAGAGCTGCAGTGGCCCAGTGGCAGGGCTCCTGACTCTGAAAACAAAGTTTCAGGGTTCGAGACCCTGTAGGTTTTCTTATTTTCAAAAAATAAAAATAAAATTAAATTTGAAATTTAATCCGAACGTAGTTAGTAAAAGTGTAAGAGCAGCAGTGGTCCAGTGGCAGGACTCCTGACTTGAAGACAAAGTTTCAGGGTTCGAGACCCTGTAGGTTTTCTTATTTTCAAAAACTGAAAATAAAATTTAATTTGAAATTTAACCCGAACGTATTCTAGTAAAAAATGTAAGAGCGCAGTGGTCCAGTGGCAGGGCTCCTGACTCTGAAGACAAAGTTTCAGGGTTCGAGACCCTGTAGGTTTTCTTATTTTCAAAAAAATGAAAATAAAATTTAAATTTGAAATTTAACCCGAACGTATTCTAGTAAAAAATGTAAGAGCAGCAGTGGTCCAGTGGCAGGGCTCCTGACTCTGAAGACAAAGTTTCAGGGTTCGAGACCCTGTAGGTTTTCTTTTTTTCAAAAAATAAATAATAAAATTAAATTGAAATTTAACCCGAACGTATTCTAGTAAAAAATGTAAGAGCTGCAGTGGTCCAGTGGCAGGGCTCCTGACTCTGAAGACAAAGTTTCAGGGTTCGAGACCCTGAGATTTCTTATTTTCAAAAAATGAAAATAAAATTAAATTTAAATTTAACCCGAATGTATTCTAGTAAAAAATGTAAGAGCAGCAGTGGTCCAGTGGCAGGGTTCCTGACTCTGAAGACAAAGTTTCAGGGTTCGAGACCCTGTAGGTTTTCTTATTTTAAAAACTGAAAATAAAATTTAATTTTAAATTTAACCCGAACGTATTCTAGTAAAAAAATGTAAGAGCTGCAGTGGTCCAGTGGCAGGGCTCCTGACTCTGAAGACAAAGCTTTCAGGGTTCGAGACCCTGTAGGTTTTCTTATTTTCAAAAAATGAAAAATAAAATTAAATTTGAAATTTAACCCGAATGTATTCTAGTAAAAAATGTAAGAGCAGCAGTGGTCCAGTGGCAGGGCTCCTGACCCTGAAGACAAAGTTCAGGTTCGAACCCCTGTAGAATTTCTTATTTTCAAAAAATGAAAATAAAATTATAATTTAAATTTAACCCAAGTATTCTAGTAAAAATTAAGAGCAGCAGTGGTCCACTAACAGGGCTCCTGACTCTGAAGACAAAGTTTCAGTGTTCGACACCCTGTAGAATTTCTTATTTTCAAAAAATGAAAATAAAATTAAAATTTAAATTTAACCCGAATGTATTCTAGTAAAAAATGTAAGAGCTGCAGTGGTCCAGTGGCAGGGCTCCTGACTCTGAAAACAAAGTTTCAGGGTTCGAGACCCTGTAGATTTCTCATTTTCAAAAACTGAAAAAAAAATTTTTAAATTTGAAAATTAACCCGAACGTATTCTAGTAAAAAATGTAAGAGCTGCAGTGGTCCAGTGGGCAGGGCTCCTGACTCTGAGAACAAAAGTTTCGGGGTTCGAGACCCTGTAGGTTTTCTTATTTTTCAAAAAAATAAAAATAAAATTAAATTTGAAATTTAACCCGAACGTATCTAGTCAAAAGTGTAAGAGCAGCAGTGGTCCAGTGGCAGGACTCCTGACTGTGAAGACAAAGTTTCAGGGTTCGAGACCCTGTAGGTTTTCTTATTTTCAAAAACTGAAAATAAAAATTTAATTTGAAATTTAACCCGAACGTATTCTAGTAAAAAATGTAAGAGCTGCAGTGGTCCAGTGGCAGGGCTCCTGACTCTGAAGACAAAGTTTCAGGGTTCGAGACCCTGTAGGTTTTCTTATTTTCAAAAAAACTGAAATATAAAATTTAATTTGAAATTTAACCCGAACGTATTCTAGTAAAAAATGTAAGAGCAGCAGTGGTCCAGTGGCAGGGCTCCTGACTCTGAAGACAAAGTTTCAGGGTTCGAGACCCTGTAGTTTTCTTATTTTCAAAAAATGAAAATAAAATTATAATTTAAATTTAACCCGAATGTATTCTAGTAAAAAATGTAAGAGCTGCAGTGGTCCAGTGGCAGGGCTCCTGACTCTGAAGACAAAGTTTCAGGGTTCGAGACCCTGTAGGTTTTCTTATTTTCAAAAAATGAAAAATAAATTAAATTTGAAATTTAACCCGAACGTATTGTAGTAAGAATTTTAAGAGCAGCAGTGGTCCAGTGGCAGGGCTCCTGACTCTGAAGACAAAGTTTCAGGGTTCGAGACCCAGTAGGTTTTCTTATTTTCAAAAACTGAAAATAAAATTTAATTTTAAATTTAAACCGAACGTATTCTAGTAAAAAATGTAAGAGCAGCAGTGGTCCAGTGGCAGGGTTCCTGACTCTGAAGACAAAGTTTCAGGGTTCGAGACCCTGTAGAATTTCTTATTTTCAAAAAAAGAAAATAAAATTAAATTTAAAATTTAACCCGAACGTATTCTAGTAAAAAATGTAAGAGCAGCAGTGGTCTTGTGGCAGGGCTCCTGACTCTGGAGACAAAGTTTCAGGGTTCGAGACCCTGTAGGTTTTTTTTATTTCAAAAAATGAAAATTAAATTAAATTTGAAATTTAATCCGAACGTAGTCTAGTCAAAAGTGTAAGAGCAGCAGTGGTCCAGTGGCAGGACTCCTGACTCTGAAGAAAAAGGTTCAGGGTTCGAGACCCTGGAGGTT
The DNA here is from genome assembly GCA_032158295.1 of Pycnopodia helianthoides. Lineage (NCBI taxonomy): Eukaryota > Metazoa > Echinodermata > Asteroidea > Forcipulatida > Asteriidae > Pycnopodia > Pycnopodia helianthoides. The sequence goes on along the minus strand of JASTWB010000572.1, from coordinate 9,810 downwards.
TTTTTTATTTTGGAAATTGAAAATAAAAAATAAAATTAAATTTGAAATTTAATCCGAACGTAGTCTAGTCAAAAGTGTAAGAGCAGCAGTGGTCCAGTGGCAGGACTCCTGACTCTGAAGAAAAAGGTTCAGGGTTCGAGACCCTGGAGGTTTTTTTTTTATTTTGGAAATTGAAAATAAATAAATAAAATTAAATTTGAAATTTAATCCGAACGTAGTCTAGTCAAAAGTGTAAGAGCAGCAGTGGTCCAGTGGCAGGACTCCTGACTCTGAAGAAAAAGGTTCAGGGTTCGAGACCTGGAGGGTTTTTTTACTTTGGAAATTAAAAATAATAAAATAAATTAAATTTGAAATTTAATCCGAACGTTAGTCTAGTCAAAGTGTAAGAGCAGCAGTAGTCCAGTTGCAGGACTCCTGACTCTGAGAAAAAAGGTTCAGGGTTCGAGACCCTGGAGGTTTTTTATTTTATTTTGGAAATTTAAAATAATAAAATTAAATTAAATTTGAAATTTAATCCGAACGTAGTCTAGTCAAAAGTACAAGAGCAGCAGTGGTCCAGTGGCAGGACCCCTGACTCTGAAGAAAAAGGTTCAGGGTTCGAGCCCCTGGAGGGTTTTTTTTTTATTTTGGAAATTAAAAATAAATAAAATAAAATTAAATTTGAAATTTAATCCGAACGTAGTCTAGTCAAAAGTGTAAGAGCAGCAGTGGTCCATTGGCAGGACTCCTGACTCTGAAGAAAAAGGTTCAGGGTTCGAGACCCTTGAGGTTTTTTTTATTTTGGAAATTGAAAATAAATAAAATAAAATTAAATTTGAAATTTAATCCGAACGTAGTCTAGTCAAAAGTGTAAGAGCAGCAGTAGTCCAGTTGCAGGACTCCTGACTCTGAAGAAAAAGGTTCAGGGTTCGAGACCTGGAGGTTTTTTATTTTATTTGGAAATTGAAAATAAATAAAATTAAATTAAATTTGAAATTTAATCCGAACGTAGTTAGTCAAAAGTGTAAGAGCAGCAGTGGTCCAGTGCAGGACTCCTGACTGTGAAGAAAAAGGTTCTGGGTTCGAGACCTGGAGTTTTTTTTTAATTTATTTTGGAAATTGAAAATAAGTAAAATTAAATTAAATTTGAAATTTAATCCGAACGTAGTGTAGTCAAAAGTGTAAGAGCAGCAGTGGTCCAGTGGCAGGACTCCTGACTCTGAAGAAAAAGGTTCAGGTTCGAGACCTGGAGGTTTTTTTTTAATTTGGAAATTGAAATAAAAAAAATAAAATTAAATTTGAAATTTAATCCGAACGTAGTCTAGTCAAAAGTGTAAGAGCAGCAGTGGTCCAGTGGCAGGACTCCTGACTTGAGAAAAAGGTTCAGGGTTCGAGACCTGGAGGGGTTTTTTCATTTTGGAAATTAAAATAAATAAAATAAAATTAAATTTGAAATTTAATCCGAACGTATCTAGTCAAAAGTTAAGAGCAGCAGTGTCCAGTTGCAGGACTCCTGACTCTGAAGAAAAAGGTTCAGGGTTCGAGACCCTGGAGGTTTTTTATTTTATTTTGGAAATTTAAAATAAATAAAATTAAATTAAATTTGAAATTTAATCCGAACGTAGTCTAGTCAAAAGTACAAGAGCAGCAGTGGTCCAGTGGCAGGACTCCTGACTCTGAAGAAAAAGGTTCAGGGTTCGAGACCCTGGAGGGTTTTTTTTTTATTTTGGAAATTAAAAATAAATAAAATAAATTAAATTTGAAATTTAATCCGAACGTAGTCTAGTCAAAAGTGTAAGAGCAGCAGTGGTCCATTGGCAGGACTCCTGACTCTGAAGAAAAGGTTCAGGGTTCGAGACCTTGAGGTTTTTTTTATTTTGGAAATTGAAAATAAATAAAATAAAATTAAATTTGAAATTTAATCCGAACGTAGTCTAGTCAAAAGTGTAAGAGCAGCAGTGGTCCAGCGCAGGACTCCTGACTCTGAAGAAAAAGGTTCTGGGTTCGAGACCCTGGAGGTTTTTTTTATTTTGGAAATTGAAAATAAAAAAAATTTAAATTAAATTTGAATTTTTATTCCGAACGTAGTCTAGTCAAAAGTGTAAGAGCAGCAGTGGTCCATTGCAGGACTCCTGACTCTGAAGAAAAGAATCTGGTTCGAGACCCTGGGGGTTTTTTTTAATTTATTTTGGAAATTGAAAATAAATAAAATTAAATTAAATGTGAAATTTAACCCGAACGTAGTCTAGTCAAAAGTGTAAGAGCAGCAGTGGTCCAGTGGCAGGACTCCTGACTCGAAGAAAAAGGTTCAGGGTTCGAGACCCTGTTTTTTATTTTTTTATTTTGGAAATTGAAAATAAATAAATTAAATTAAAATTTGAAATTTAATCTCACGTTGTCTAGTCAAAAGTGTAAGAGCACAGTGGTCCAGTGGTAGGACTCCTGACTTGAAGAAAAAGGTTCAGGGTTCGAGACCTGGAGGTTTTTTTTATTTTGGAAATTGAAAATAAATAAAATTAAATTAAATTTGAAATTTAATCCAACGTAGTCTAGTCAAAAGTGTAAGAGCAGCAGTGGTCCAGTGGCAGGACTCCTGACTCTGAAGAAAAAGGTTCAGGGTTCGAGACCCTGGAGGGTAATTGTTTACTTTTGGAAATTAAAAATAAATAAAATTAAATTAAATTTGAAATTTAATCCGAACGTAGTCTAGTCAAAAGTGTAAGAGCAGCAGTGTCCAGTGCAGGACTCCTGACTCTGAAGAAAAAGGTTCAGGGTTCGAGACCCTGGGGTTTTTTATTTTATTTTGGAAATTGAAATAAATAAAATTAAATTAAATTTGAAATTTAATCCGAACGTAGTCTAGTCAAAAGTGTAAGAGCAGCAGTGGTCCAGTGGCAGGACTCCTGACTCTGAAGAAAAAGGTTCAGGGTTCGAGACCCTGGAGGGTTTTTTTTATTTTGGAAATTGAAAATAAATAAAATTAAATTAAATTTGAAATTTAATCCGAACGTAGTTAGTCAAAAGTGTAAGAGCAGCAGTGTCCAGTGGCAGGACTCCTGACTCTGAAGAAAAAGGTTCAGGGTTCGAGACCCTGGAGGTTTTTTTTTATTTTGGAAATTGAAAATAAATAAAATAAATTAAATTTGAATTTAATCCGAACGTAGTCTAGTCAAAAGTGTAAGAGCAGCAGTGTTCCAGTGGCAGGACTCCCACTCTAAGAAAAAGGTTCGGGTTCGAGACCCTGTTTTTTTTTTTTTTTATTTTGGAAATTAAAAAATAATAAAATTAAATTAAATTTGAAATTTAATCCGAAACGTAGTCTAGTAAAAAGTAAAAGAGCAGCATGGCCCTTTTGGCAGGACTCCTGACTCTAAAGAAAAAGAATTGGGTTCGAGACCCCGGGAGGTTTTTTTTATTTTGGAAATTAAAAAATAAATAAAAAAAAATTTAAAATTTGAAATTTTAATCCGAAGTAGTCTAGTAAAAATGAAAGGGAAAAGTGGTCCAGGGCAGGACTCCTGACTCTGAAGAAAAGGTTCGGTTCGAGCCCCCGGAGGTTTTTTTTATTTTGGAAATTGAAAATAAAAAAAAATTTAAAATTTAAATTTTTGAAATTTAATCCGAACGTAGTCTAGTCAAAGTGTAAGGCAGCAGGGCCAGTGGCAGGACTCCTGACTCTGAAAAAAAAGGTTAAAGGGTTCGAGCCCGGAGGGGGTTTTTTTATTTTTGGAAATTTGAAAATAAAAAAAATTTAAATTAAATTTGAAATTTAATCCGAACTGTGTAGTCAAAATTTAGGCAGCAGTGGCCAGCGGCAGGAATCCTGACTCTGAAGAAAAAGGTTCTGGGTTCGGCCCCTGGGGGGTTTTTTTTTTTTTGGGAAAATTGAAAAAAAATAAAAAAAATTAAAATTTAAAATTTTAACCCGACGTAGTCTAGTCAAAAGTGTAAGAGCAGCAGTGGTCCAGTGGCAGGACTCCTGACTTGAAGAAAAAGGTTCGGGGTTTCGAGACCATGGAGGTTTTTTTTTTTTTTTTGGAAAATGAAAATAAATAGAATTAAATTAAATTTGAAATTTTATCCGAACGTAGTCTAGTCAAAAGTGTAAGAGCAGCAGTGGTCCAGTGGCAGGACTCCTGACTCTGAAGAAAAAGGTTCAGGGTTCGAGACCCCGGAGGTTTTTTTTTATTTTGGAAATTGAAAATAAATAAAATTAAATTAAATTTGAAATTTAATCCGAACGTAGTCTAGTCAAAAGTGAAAAGACACAGTGGTCCAGGGGCAGGACCCCTGACTCGAAGAAAAAGGTTCAGGTTGGGGCCCCCGGGGGTTTTTTTTATTTTGGAATTAAAATAAATAAAATTAAAATTAAATTTGAAATTTAATCCGAACGATCTAGTAAAAGTGTAAGAGCAGCAGGGCCCCATGGCGGGCTCCTGACTCTGAAGAAAAAGGTTCAGGTTCAACCCCGGGGGGTTTTTTTTTTTTTTTTGGAAAAATTGAAAATAAAAAAAGTTAAATAAATTTAAAAAAAAAAAAAAAATTAATCCGAAGTATTAGTAAAATGAAGAGCAGCAGGGGTCTGGCAGGACCCTAAACCTAAAGAAAAGTTCGGGTTGAGACCGGGGGTTTTTTTTTTATTTTTGGAAATTTAAAAAAAATAAAATTAAAAAAAAATTTGAAATTTAACCGAAATCTATAAAATGAAAGCAGGGCCCTTTGGCGGGACCCCTGATCTGAAAAAAAGCAGTTCAAACCCCTGGGGGTTTTTTTTTATTTAAATTTAAAAATAAATAAAAAAATTAAAAAATTGAAATTTAATCCAAGTATT
>JASTWB010000572.1:0-2500 GCA_032158295.1 Pycnopodia helianthoides | reverse complement strand
AAAAAAAAAAAAATTTTTAAAAATTTAAAATTTTTTATTTTAAAAATTTAAAAAAAAATTTTTAAAAAAAGGGGAAAAGGGAAAAATTTTTAGGGGGGGGCCCGGGGGTCTGAAAAAAAAAAATTTAAAAAATTTTTTTTAAAATTTTTTAAAAATTAAAAAATTTTTTAAAAATTAAAAATTAAAAAATTTTTTAAAAAAAAATTTTTTTTCAAAAAAAAAAAAAAAATTTTTTTTTTTTTTTAAAAAATTGAAAAAAAAAATTTTTTTCCCTTTGAAAAAAAAGGGGGGGGGGGTTTTTTTGGGGTTTTTTTTAAAAAAAAAAAAAAAAAATTAAAAAAAAAAATTTTTTATAAAAAGAAAATTTTTTTTAAAAAAGTTTAAAAAAAAAAAGGTTTTTAGGGGGGGGTTTTTTTCAAAAAAAAAATTTTTTCGAGGGGGGGGGGGGGGGGGGATTTTTTTTTATTAAAAAAAAAAAAAAAAATTTTTTTTAAAAAAAAATTTTAAAAAAATTTTTAAATTTAAAGTTTCTGGGTTAAAAAATTTTAAAGGGGCAGGGGGTTTTTTTTGGGGGTTGATCAAAAAAAAAGGGTTTAAAAATTTTTTTTAAATTTTTTTTTTTTTTTTAAAATTTAAAAAAAAAAAAAAAATAAAAAAAAATTTTTAAATAAAAAAAAAATTTTTTAATTTAAATTTTAAAAAAAATTAAAAAAAACCCCGATTTTTCCCCATTGGGGGGGGAAACCCGGGGCCCCCGGAAAAAAAAAGTTGGGGGGCCCCGGGGGGTTTTTTTTTTTTAAAAATTTAAAAATAAAAAAAAATTAAAATTTAAAATAAAAAAAAAAAAAAGGGAAAATTATCGGGTCCTATTGGGAAAATTTGGGGACCCCTTGGTTTTTTTTTAAAAAAAAAAAATTTTTTTAAAAAAAAAAAATTTTTTTTTGGGTCGAGGGGGGGGGGGCCGTGGGTTTCGGGTTTTTTTTTTTTTTTTAAAAAAAAAAAAAAATTTAATTTTAAAAAAAATTTTAAAAAAAAATTTAAAAGGGGGGGGGAAAAAAATTGGGAAAAGAAAGGGGGGCCCCTTTTTTTTTATTTTAAAAAAAAAAAAAATTTAAAACCCTTTTTTTTTTATAAAAAGGGAAAAAAAAAAAAAAAAAAAAAATTTTTTTTCAAAACAAATTTTTTTTTAAAATTTGAAAAAAAAAATTTTTTTAAAATTTGGGGATCCCCCCGGGGAAAAAGGGGGGTTTGGGGTTGAGAAGGTTTTTTTTAAAAAATTTTTTTTTTTAAAAATTTTAAAATTTTAAAAAAAAAATTTAAAAAAAATTTTAAATTTCCGGCAGGTTCAAAAAAAAAAAGTTGGGAGGCCCCTTGATTTAAAAAAATTTTGAAAAAATTTTTTTAGGTTTAAAAAACCCCTTTTTTTAAAAAAATTTTTTGGGAAAAAATTTTAAAAAAAAATTTTTTAATTAAAAAAAAAATTAAATTAAATAAAATTTTTTTTCCCCAAAATTTTCAAGAAAAAAAAAAAAGGGGTTTTCGGGGGGACCCTGGTTGGGGGAAAAAGGGGGTTTTTTTTAAAAAAAAAAAATTTTTTATTTTTAAAAATTTTTTTTTAAAAATTTTAAAAAAAATTTTAAAATTTTTTTTGAAATTTTCCAAAAAGTTTAAAAAAAAAAATTTTTTTTTCCCCGGGGATTTTTTGGGGGAAAAAAAGGGTTGGGCGGGGGGGGGGGTTTTTTTTTTTTAAAAAAAAAAAAAAATTAAAAAAAAAATTTTTTTTTTAAAAAAAGAAAAAAAAAAAATTTGGGGGTCAAAAAAAAAAGGGCCGGGGTTTGGGGAAAGGGGTTTTGGAAAAAAAAAAAAATTTTTTTTTTTTTAAAAAAAAAAAATTTTTTTATTAAAATTAAAAAACCCCAAAAAAAAAAAAAAAAAAAAATTTTTTATTTTTTTTTTAAAAAGTTTTTTTGGGAAAAGGGGTTTTTTTTTTTTTTTTTGAAATTTTAACCCAAGGAAATAAAATTGGGCAGGGGGGGGTTTTTTTTTAAAAAATTTTAAAATTGGGGGGGGGAATTTTTTTTTTTTTTAAAAAAAATAAAAAATTAAATTTTTTAACCAAAAGTTTCTTAAAAAAATTTAAGGAAGCCAAGGGGGCGGGGGTTTTTCCCCGGAAAAGGGGGGGGGGGGTTATTTTTTAAAAAAAAAAAAAAATTTTTTTAAAAAAATTTTTTTTTTTTTAAAATTTTAAAAATTTTAAAAAATTTTATTAAAAAAATTTGGTTTTTAACTTTTTTTTTAAAAAAAAAGAAAAAAAATTTAATTTGTTTTTTTGAACTTCTAAAAAAAAAAAGGGGGGTTGGGGGGTCCGAAAAAAAGGGGGGTTTTTTTTTTTTTTTTAATTTTAAAAAAAAATTTAAAAAAATTTTAAATTAAAAAAAATTTTTGAAGTATTTAAAAAAGTGTAAGACCGGGGCCTTGGGGGGGCCCCGGGGGTTTTAAA
>JASTWB010000571.1:0-13748 GCA_032158295.1 Pycnopodia helianthoides | reverse complement strand
AAAGGGAAAAAATTTGAAAATTTTTTTTTTTTTTTTTGTTTTTAAAAATTTTTTTTTTAAAGGGTTTAACTTGTATAAAGGGAATTTCCCGGAAAGGCCCCAAAAAATTTCTGTAATCCTTTGAGTCCCGAAGGTAAAAAGGTTGCTTAGTGGAAGCTGTAAAATTTTAAATTAACATCCTCCGGGTAAATTTATTTACCTAATTACAAAAGGAAAAGCAAATAAGAACTTTTAAATCAAATACACCCCATTTCATAAGGTTATTTAAATTTGCAATGTACAGAAAACAGAGATCAAATGTAAAACAGGAGTTGCTTACTATTGGTAAGATATTTAGTAGCTATTTATGTTAAGGTTATTTGCCCAAGTATTTGTACATTCGAAGTCCTTAGCAAAATTAGAGTCCTTCAACACCCTTAAACATTAGCATGGCTGTACAAACTTTTCAATACACAATTTTGTCACTGAAATGTTTTTCAATTTATCGGGAGTTCGACAAAATGCTTTAACTTTTTAGAGATTTCCACAAATCAAACCTATTAAATAAATGTTTCTAGTTTAAAACTATAAACCCTTTTTTTGTAAGAAGCTTAATAACATCTTGAGAGTTTTTAAATAAACCTACCTTTAATGATTCCTGGTAGTCTCTCTGAGTGAAAGTGTTGTATTAAATGAGAGTTACACAAAAAGCATAAGGGGGCTCCCAGGGGTCAAGAAAACGCCGCAATTGCGCCTCACCGAAACTACAAATTAAGTCCAATATAGTTGAGTACTTTAGGCTACATATTAAAAGTTTTTTAGTTTTCAATACTCTAATCAAAAGTCGATAGTAAAGCTTTGCACTTTAATAGAAAATTGATCATTCAAAAATTTCATTATTAAAAACTTTTTTCAGCTACACACTGCCTAAAAAAGAAATTGAAATTGTCATTTTGTTGAATAAATCTTTATATTAAATCTATGTTAATTCTAAAATTTAATACTGAAAAATTTTTAAAATTTTTTTTAAAACTTTTTACAAGTAGAATGAGCAAGTTGTAAATACTTAATAATATTTCCGGAGATCTGTCTTGAAATGTTTAATTTTTAAAAGTTCTAATGACAGTCAAACTCAAGGAAATTTTGCCTACAAAAATTCCTTTTGTCGTCTTCGAAAACATCTAGAAATTTAGTGAGTTTTCTGTAACACTGAGCTTAAACCAGCCAAAACAATTGATTTAAAGTCAAAATGATGTCACTTTATACTTTTGAAAGAAATGAATTTTAGTTTCTAAAACCAAAATGGACCCCCGCAATTCTTAATTGGGGGAAGAAAATTTTTTTCAAAAAAAAAATCCTTTGTATGTTTTAAAATATGAAAAAAGTTTTTAAAAAAATTTTAAACATTTTATTTTGTAAGAACTTAATTGTTGAAAGTTTTTTCCCCAACCATTGCCCATTTTTTGTATTTTTTAAAACCAGATTAACCCAAAAAAATTTTAATTTGGGGGGGGGGGGGGGGGTTTTTTTGGGGTTTTTTTTGGGGGGGGGGGTTTTGGGGGGGGTTGGGGGGGGGGGGGGGGGGGGGGTTTTTGTTGGGGGGGGTGGGGGGGGGGGTTTTTTGGGGGTGTTTTTGGGGGTTGGGGGTTTTTTAAGGGGGGGGGGGGGGGGGGGGGGGGGGTTGGGAAAAAAAATTTTGGGGGGTTTTTGGTTTTGGGGGGGGGGGGGGGAAAAAAAAAAAAGGTTTTTTGAAAAACTTAAAATTTAAAAAATTTGTAAATACTGACAATTATAAAATTAGTTGGGTTTATGTTTAATACGTAAGTGGAGGGCGTCCGTTAACTAAGTGATTGGGAGTCGCCTGGTTTTAATCATTACAGAATTAAGGTTGCAAAAACCCGAATTTGCGCCCCAAAATGTTTCTTGGTGTCTGATTTGAACTTGGTTAGAATTCTGTAAACGTAAATTGGCCTCCACAATTAAGTGAGTGGAAATTGGCATAAACCTTTTAACCAGGATTAATAATATAGAGAATTTGAATCAAGGAACTAGGAATTTTTATTGGAAAACAGGAGTTTTTTTTACACGAGAAAATCTGATTGATAAAATTTTAAACCCTGAGCCATAGAAACCTTTTTTAAAAATGATCTGGTAGGGGTAAACCAATCTCAAAAATTTTCTCCTGTACAAGCCCTAATGCAGGTTGATGAAGCTTGCAAAAAATTTTTCTTTAACCGGTTTATTAGGATGAGAGAATCCCCAACAACAAATGCTTTCTGATTTTCCGTTATAAACCAATTATATGACCATAAGCAGCCCTAAGGGGTTGATTTAAATTGTACCAACTGCTTTTTTGTTGGGCTTTCCCCGACCCCTTGGAATAAAGAAACGCCATCTTAAAATGTTTCTGTGGGATTAAAATTGCCAATAACTGTGAAAAGGGAAAGGGATTTTCATTTTTCTTCAATAGTGGATACCCCTTTTCATATCAGTACTTTACAATCCTTAACTATGGAACTACGGAAGAAGGGTAAGGACTTTAGTCTCTAGAAAAGGTGGCTCAAAAAAGGGCAACTTTCATCTTTTTTTTTTTACAATGAAGGAGCTTGAACTGTACTTGACATAAAAAAGTCTGTCATCACAGACAATGGGGTAAAAGAAAATTTCGTAATAATTGAGAGTGAACCAGATGTTTCATCTGGTTTTAAACCTCTAAATTTACAAGACAGAAGATTATAAGTCAAAGGGTTTGACCACATGTAATTAAAGGGACGATTCCTTACCTACGGTAAACAGCCCAAGTACAGGCTAATTTAGCTAAGTTTGGAAATTATAAATACAAATTTTTTAGTCAAGCAATCCTTTAATTTTTCGGGTGCTCTATTTTGGGAAAAGTTTACAAATTTATCCCAAAGGACTTTTGAAGTTTCTGTGAGTAAAGATTAATGTTTTGGCTGGACCACGAGAGTTTACCATGATTTGCTTAAACAATATTACAGTTTTTCAATTTTCAACATAGAATTTAAGTTTACTAAAGCTTAATGGTTTATTTTCTGAATCTCGTTTTAGCTTCCAAGACTTGTTATAATTTCAAAAAATTTTTAAAACTATTTTTGTCCACATAAGCCCTTCTTTGACAAAATATAGATACTTGAAAGTTTTAAGAACTATTACTTACCTAAAATTTAAGCACAACTTTCACTTAGAATTAATATTTGAACTTAAAATAAATTTTTTACGATTACATCAAGTTTCCTCACATGGTTTTTTACATTTTAATTCACACATTACAGTCTATTTGCATCGGGAATTAGTATTTTTACAGAACGGAATATTAAATTAATTCCAAATTTTAAAATAGAATAAAGTTTCCACACTGAATTGATTCAAATCAAAACTGTGGATAGGATTGAGGAACGCGTTTATTCTTTTGGCTAGTAAGCTTTTTAATAAGAGGCTGACCATAACTACTTTTGCTACGGAATGCATGCACCGGATTTTACGAGCGCATAATGGAAGTTCAGGGCACAAATCATGCACCTTTAATGATCCTTATAATGTTGCAATAAAGATGTAAACAATTTTACTTGACTTTGCTACTAAAAATGGAACCTATTTAAATGTCATTTTTTTAGCCACGTAAAATTAAAGTAATTATCCAATTGGTTTAGAAAATTTTCTTATTTAGGGGCCCTGTAGATTTGGAACTTAACTTTATGCATTCCTGCTTGGAAACCTACTAAACTTCCTGGAGTAAACGAAATTTATGCAAAGGGTTAAATTAAGCTTAGCTAAGGCCTGTTACCATGACGCAATTCCCCTATCGCTCCCCACACCCCCATTCCACCATGGGAAAATCCCAATTTTCCTTTTGTCTCAAGTAAAAATTCTTTTGGGAAGTTTAATTAGAAATTATGAACTAATTTATTATCCCTGAATGCTGGAAAAACCCCTGGTGCTGACCAAATCAGGGCTGTGAATTGTAGTCAGATAAAACAATTGAAATACTATTGTTCAAATATAAATATTTTAGTTGAAAAAAATTTTGTCAGTGAAATAAGCAAAAGGGTTTGGTTTAAAGGTCAAGGGAATTTATTTTGCTTTTTTCAACTTGCTTGAAGGGGAAAAATTACAGAATACCAGTGACTTAAAGTTTGTAAACCAATTTCTTTTAGAAAACTAAAAACGTGGATTAGAACTGAAAAGATGTCACAGAAAACTTAACCTTCTAATTGAAAATAACATACTTGAAATTTAAAACGTAAATTAGTTGTAGAGGGTCACGACAACCTATTAAGAGATTAATTTCTGGTACCCAAGCTTAAAATTGGGAGTTTTTTACAAAATATGGGCTTCAATCCATCTCCCAGACAATATCCAGGATTGTTGAAGAGTGCCTTTTGACCAAAATTCATTTTCCTAATTTTTTAAATATTTACACATTTTCTTCTGTGTTGACCTTATGACCTAATTAAGATAAGGTTGGACCGAAAACATGGTAACTTTCTTAGAAAATTACTAACTTTGTACTTAAGCCTAGAAACAATGAAAAATGTGTACAAAAGACTGTAAACCTTCTGTTTTAAATAAAGCCTTTTGACCCTGTTCGTGGGGAAAGAATTTTTAGTACTCCTTTCCAACCTTCGTTTCTTGGTAATAAAAAAAAAAGCTCCCCACGTGTTGCAAATATGAGGCTCGCCTAAGAACTAAATAAGCCTTAGCCTTTCTTCCTTTCCCTTGTTCAAAATTAAGGGATGATGAATTTTTTCCCTTTGGGTTTCCCCCTTTTAAATTGGGTGGGGGGTTTTTCCACCCCTGGGGGGTTGGGGCCCCAAAAAACCCCCGGGGGTTTCATGTGTAAAAAAAAATTTTTTTTTTTTTGGGGGAAAAAAAGGCCATTTAAGGGGGGGAATTTGGAACATTTGATTTTTTTTTTTCGGGGGGGGTTCGAAAAATTTTCTGGTTTTAAAGAAAACGGGTTTTTTCGCTTTAAAAACCCTTTTTTAAAGGGGCAGTGGGGAATTTCCAAGGGGTTTGGGGGGGGGAAAAATTTTTTTTTTTTTACAAAAAAAAGGTTTTTTTTCATCTCCTTGGGAAATTTTTTTTTTTTTTTTCAAACAGATTTTTTAGGGGTGGAAAAAAAAAGGGTTGTTTTTTATATAAAATTTGATGGCTCTCTGGTTAGATTTTTAAATTCCTAAACTTAAAGGGGGTTTAAAAGGTTTAATCCACCCCTTTAAAATTCAAATTAGCAGTTTTTGGGCTGTAAAAATTTCACAGTCTTACACGAATTCGCAGGAAGGTCTGAAGTTTTAAAAACCCTAAGAGGAAATTTTTGCAGAGTTAATTGTTTTTTCCGTTTTAAAATTTTATGAGGAAAGGCTTTAACCAAGGCTGCCAAACTTTGAAAATTTATTAGACCTTTTGGAAATTGTAAACAATGAGTTTTCAAAGATTGAATTATTCAAGTTTGAGATTTGTATGACTAAAAAAAAAAAAAAAAAAAAAAAAAAAAAAAAAAAAAAAAAAAAAAAAAAAAAAAAAAAAAAAAAAAAAAAAAAAAAAAAAAAAAAAAAAAAAAAAAAAAAAAAAAAAAAAAAAAAAAAAAAAAAAAAAAAAAAAAAAAAAAAAAAAAAAAAAAAAAAAAAAAAAAAAAAAAAAAAAAGACCTTTGGGGGGGGGTTTAAATGGATAAAGCCCAGCCCCCTTTTTGAAGAAAAGCTAAAAAAAAACAATTGGGGAAAAGTTTCCCATTTTTTTCCCTTAATTTAACAAGATAAAATTAAAAGTCTTTTAAAACCAAAAGGGTCCCCTTGGTTTTTAAAAAGGGCTTGTTCCCCCTTTAGCTTCAAAAAAAAGGCTATTTTTTTTTGGGGTTTTAAATCCCCTCCAATCAAAAAAAAAAAATTAACTTTTTTTTGGAAAAAAAAATTTTAAAAATTTTTTCAAAAAACAAATATGGGGATTTTTTTTTGGGAAGAAAACCCTTTTAAAAAAGTTTTTTAAAAACATACAAAAAAGGACTTTTTTTTTGGGGAAAAAAATTCACAATTTTATTTTTAAAAAATTTGGGGGGGATTCAAAAGGTTTTTTGGGGAAAACACCAAATCCTCCAAAAAAACTTCTAAAAGGGGCCCAGGTTTTTTTGGGGGAAAGACCCAAAAATCAAAACTCTCTTTTTTCCCCCTTGAGTTATCGATCCCAAAGGGGTTCAATTCGAGGAGAACCTGATTTAAGATGATGCCTTGTCCCTTTCTAAAAGGGTTTAAAAGTTTAAACTTCGTTCGTTCCGCTCGTTAATAAACAAATTAGGTTTGTTAGTACTCTAAGAATCGGGATGTACAAACGGTAGTAAAGGAAGCATTGATCTTTGTTCAAGACATTCATCAAAAGGGATGGTCTTTGGTTTTTAAAGAAAACATTCATTAACCCATTTAAAAACATTACTTAAGGGCTTTGAGGGGTTTAAAAGTTATTAGTTCAACAAACATTTTTTATTTTTACAAGGTTTTTTGGAGGTGTTTTGGGGGTTTTTCCTTATTTTTTTAATTCAAATTTTTAATTTTGGGTGGTGGAAAAAAAAACATTTTTTTTCAAAGAAAATTCTGGATGGCACTCTGGTTTTGAGGAATTCTTAAATTCCTAATCATTACAATGATTTAAGGTTGTAACCATTTTTTTAAATTATATATTTCCATTCCATTTCAACATTTTAAGGAATTCTGCATTGGAGTCATGGAAGCTCAAAAGGGCCGTTAAGCCAAATTTGGGAAAACCATTAATTTTTTTCCCAATTGGAAAAGGAGCAAAAAGGATTTTCCCAGGCAGTTTGCCCAAAATATTTAGTAATTAAGTTTAGCCCAATTTTTTTAAAAAAATTTAAATTTCAAAGAAATTTTTAAAAGTGTTCAGTATTTTATTTTCAAGATTTGGTTAGTTTAAAAATGGTTTTTAATAGAAAATATACTTAAAGCGTTTTTTCAAGAAGATCTTTACTAAAAAATGAAATTTTCAAAAAGTTTTTAAACGAAAAATTAAAAGCCAGGCAAATCTTGACTTTTAGTAATTGTAAATTTTAAAACGGATGGATTTAGACCTAAAATAAAGGTTCTCACTGAAAATTTGGGAAATAACTCCGACAATTCAGGCTTTGCTTAAAACATTACTTAACCCTTACCATTTTTGTTGTTAATTTATCCAGTAACTAACATATATTTTTGCCCTCTTTGTACGTTAAGGAGGTATAGTTGGTCATGCTTATTTTGGTGGAATACTGGTTTGAAGTACTCATTATTTTATAGAATAGTTTGCAAATCTTTTTTAAAAAAAGTTTTATTGGAAATCCCGAAAATTTTCATCTTTTCATAAGGATTCTTTTAACTGATTAAGCATAAAAATGCAAAACATGTCTGCTAGATAAATACAAAAATATGTAAAATGTACGGTTTCATGTTTTAACTCTTGAAGATAATGAGTTCTTTTTGTCCGAAACAAATAGTTTTAAAAAATTTTTCTCTACATTATTTACGTGGTACGATTTGTCAAATTGGACTATTCTAAGTTTTGTAGATCCTTTATTGAAATGCGATTGACTGAAAATTTGGAATTACTTTTCGCCAACCTTGGAAATTCGTGTAACCATAAGTGTAAAAATATTGCTTACAAATAAGGTTACAGCCAACTTTTAGCCCCATATTTACTGTTATCCATGCTCAATTCTTTTAAAGACAATTTGCAATTGCTTGTGCTTAACTGTGAAATTTCTGCTAAGCGAATTTATTCCATACAAAAGGGTTTTCTTGAATGTTTGGTCAAATTAAATGGTTCCTTAGGTTGGTTAATTTTAGATTGTAATTATAGTCCAACGAACCTTTTCTGTATACTACAGAGTACGATGCTTAAAGAATTAATTTGGCCTTAAAAATAAAGGCACACTTTAACTTAAACCCAAATATAAAATGGGAATAACATTAAAAAATATATTAAGCAAAAACATAATCCAATGTAAAAATCACTCAGTAGGTTAAAGGGTATTTTACTGATACAAAATAAATAAATAGATTTAAATAAAGAAATTTAAAAAACAGGTATTTTTGCCCCGTCACAGGGTTCAAAATTAAACCACGTAATATTGTATTATTCTACATTGGGAATTTAGTTTTGCAATTAAAAAGAGCAAACTTGAAAATCCAAGTTTGGTGAAGCTTCATCTGGGTCTTCCGGAAGCAAAATTTAAACCAAAAATGTTTAGGGCTTCTTTTTTGCATAATTTCATTCCAGGAAGAAAGTAGGATATCTCCTGAGGCAATGCGAAAACCTAAAAATCCTTTGCATATTAATATCCCAACACCGAAGTATTTTTAAGTGTTTCTAACCTTTATGTTTGATAAGTTCAGCTTGATTCTCAATGTTACAATGCCTGCGTTTTTTGACATTATTTCAATGTATTTCGTTTATCCATGTGAGACTGTTCTTGTCATTAGGTGGAAAAAGACTTTAACCTGTCAAATGGGTAAGCCAAACAGGAAAGCTTAATGAATGAAGTAATTTCAAATGGAAAATTGATGAAGGCTGAATAAGGTAAAGCTCAAAAGCATTATTTTTAAGTGCTAAGGTGGCTTATTCAAGATTTGAATGGGTTGAAAGATAGCTAAAAAAAGCTATATGTAGCTATTTTCCAATATCTTGGGTAATTACAAGAAAATAAAGGATGAACTGGACCTATTAAGATGGATTACATGCTTGAAAAATGTTGGGCACTATCATGAGGGGAAGTAAGAGCATTACTGTATGGGAGTAAGAGTAGGATAATTTAAGAATGATTTGAGGGACAGGCAGTCTTGAATGGTACTTTTCGGAGGTAATAAATTTTTTTTAAAAAGATGTGAATAGTTTATCTTTACTTTTTTGATTTGGGTGATTAGTTTTAAAATTTGTAGGTAGCCTTTGATGATAAATTGGTTATATGAAGATATTAAGGAGATAGATGGCACACGAAACCCAACGAATGAGTCAGGAACAGCTGAAAATTCTGACTAGCCCAATAAAAATTGACTGTGTCTGGAGGTTCCACCGGACCAAGATTATTGATAAGAGTGTGTTTCAATCCCGGTCACCCCTGGTTAAGGAATTAACCATTAGTCTTAAAGGGCACCTTTTAGAAGGAAACAAAATCCTTTTTCCCTAAAAATTGTTTAACGGAAAGGGGGGAAAAAAAGTTTTAAAAAAATAGAAATAATTTATAAAAATTAAATTTTTTTGTTAGGGGGAACAGGCCCCTGGAAATCTATTTTTAAAGCCCCTTTAGGGTGCTTAGGAATGTTTTGCAAAGGGGTTTGTAATGAGGGGAAAAAAACCAAGCAAATTGCTTTTCCAAAACTTGGGTTTAATACAGGAAATTGAATGAGGGCTGCCTGTCCTTGGATGAAGTTGGCACTACGGTGGTTGTATAGGTGGGGTACTAATTTTTAAGGGGCTTAAGACAATACTTGTTGCAAGAACAAGGATTTAATGATAAAGTTGGGATTAGGTGGCAGCATTAAGGTAACTTATCAATTATTTGGATGGGATAAAAGTAGGTTTTCCAAATGATTGTGATAACTTTTATGTTTACTTTTTTATGAAAATGGTTGATATAATTTTCTATTTTGAAGCTTTGATTAAATTATAATGCTAGGTATTGGAAATATGACTGGAAAGGAAAGACGCAGGTTTACTTGAAGTAATTGTCTAAGTGGAGTAAAATCAGACTTGGGCACAAAATTAGGTAGGTTCTCGAGGGAAGTACATCAGACTAGTGGCTTATAAATGACAGGCGGTTAAAATGGCTTAGGTAAACTTAACCCATATTGCGAGTCAAATTTCGAAAGAGGATTGTGTTTAATGAATGAAAAAAACACATTTTCTCAGAAAGGGTTCCTGGGATGTTGGGGTTATTCTAGAATCTTTCAATTACTATTTTATAACTTTTCAATATTTTTTTTCCAAGGATCAGAAAGTAAATTGTTAAGAGAACCCCACCCCTCGCACCACCAAAAAATCATTTCTCAAGAGGAAGCCCAAGAACCCAATCAAAAAAAAATGTAACCTGTAAGGTGTAAATGAGCATTAGGCATCAAAAAACCCCTGTCTTTTCCTATTCAGCACTCGGCTTTCCCATTTTGGGAGTTGAGGCCTAACGTCAGTCAATTAAAAAGGTCCCTAAAGTCACTGAATCTTTTTGGAGCCATGAGCACTAACTGGTTTAGTCTATAATCTTTGTTTTAAACAAAAATATTTTAAAAATTTTTAAAAAACTTTTTCATTAAGGTTGTTTGGAATTTGCAAAGTTTTTTGAGAACCCGTTAAATTTAAAAATCAATGGGAAAGGGAAAAAGCTGGCCTTTTTTGATTATTTCATTCGTATAAACTCTAGGGTCAGCAGATGAATGATATCAATAAGGCATTACTTGGTTTTGGTTTTATTGAATCCTAATAGTTGACAGGAACTTGCTTAAATTTCATTAAAGTGGCGGTAACATAACAAAATCCACAGCGACATTTTCCCCAAAAAGAAAATCCAAATTTAAATTTGCAGATTAATTTAGGCGAATGCTGATTAGTTCCTCAGGGATGATTAAAATTTTTCAATTTTAAAAAAAATTTTTTTCGGGGAAATTCCATTTTTTTGGGGGGGCCCCTTTTCTTTCCCAAGTAAAAAGGGGGGACTAATTTAAAATTATTTTTTTTTTTTCCCCAAAGTAAATTGCCCTGAAATCCCAAGGAGTAAGAAATATTTCAAAAAGGGTTCCGGGTCCAAATTCCTTATGCTAAAATTTCAGTACAATTTGTTTACATTTTTAACTTATAAATAAGAGGTTTAATTACAACCAAAAAAATGTGTCATACATATGAAACCCTGGGTTCTAGCAATTTTTCGAGGCAAAGCAAGGTGAATAAAAACAGTTGCCTGAATGGTTTAGTTGAATTTAGGGACCATGGAAGTCATCGTTTTATTAAAGTTTGGAGGGTTCATATTGGCATACGAAAAAAGATATCTTTCATTTTGTAGGTCCAAAATTGCCATACCTAGTTGTGAGATAAGCCTCACAAACTAATGTCATGATCTCGTGTATTGAAAAAATGGCTTACTTTTCTTTTAGTTTTTCATTTTAGAAAAAGGGGAAAAGGTAATTTGAAAAAAATTCCTTTAAAGAAGTCAATTTTTTTTGCAGAATGTTATGTAAACAGTAACAAGTTAAAAACTGTAAAATTTATTTTTCAAGTACGTTGGGTTAAGCAATAAGGTTGCCAAAAAATAATTACATATGGTCAATCGCTTTTCATTCAGTTTACGGGGGAGACGACATTTTTCTCATTCCAAAATTATGAAACCTCAACTTTATAACAGAAAGCTCTTCTTCCTACAGGAATTTTATTCCTTTCATGGATTTGGGGTTTACCATTCGTATACTCATTCGTCTATGGTTTTCCCAAAGGTTCAAATTGTCTGATTACAGTTTTAAAGAGTTTTTCTTTCTTTTCTTTGCGACTTATTACTTATAAGGAGCTGTTTATAAGGTTGACAATAGAGAGTTTGACATGAGCGAGCAGTACCTCCCCTAACAGGGGTTTGACAATGCTAATAAATATAATTCTTAATTCCATTTGCCAAATTAATATTAGCCCTTAAAGCTCATGGTTTAGCTAAACAAATTAATTTTACTTTAATACCATTATCATATAGAATGCGCTAGTAAAACCAACTCGACAATGGTCGGTAAAATTGGAAAAATCGTTATCAAATATCTGAATGGATTTTAAATGTTTTCAGACGCTTTTTAATTACCAGAATTGCTACAGAACTAAAATATTACATACAAAATAAAAAAAACGTCTACATTGAGTGAAACTTTTTAAAAATTTGGTGAAACTGAAATATTTTGATTTTAGAATTCAAGTAGGTATCATTTGTTGCATCTCAAATGATTTAAAAAAATGTTTTGGTTTTACTTTTTCTGCCATAAGCTGTGACCAAATTTAGGTTTCAATTATTTTGGGGATTACTAAGTGTTACATCACGAAATTTTGTTGCACCTTGGTTTTTAAGTGAGAGATTAACCAAGTATTGTACTCAATGTATGTGAAAACAACATAATTCAATGGTAATGGCAGTTTTTGTTACCTTTTAGGCAATTTTTTTCTTAAGGGGCCCTTTTAAAAAAAAGGGGGAAAGCCCCTTTTTTAAAGATTCCTTTTTCAGGGGACCGGAACTTACGACATTTTTACGACCAATTAGAATTAAAAAGGACCCCTCGAAAACCCGGGATTTTCCGAAAAAAAAAAATTAAAAAACTTTCTCAATTAAATGGGGAAAAGGATTTTTCATCCATTCCTTTAGGGTCATTCGAGATTAAAAAAACTAAAAAATTTTATTAAATAACCAAAACTTAAACGGCTAGTGTGAAAAAAACATCCTTATTGGTAAAATTTGAAAAACATTTTCGTTGGGGGTATCGTCATGGAGGTAATTTTTTTGAACCTTTTTATCAAAAGGTATGTCTTTGCCTAATTTCCGTGACCAAAAGAAAAAAACTTACAATTTGAGTTTATTTTTGTTTACAAAGGGGGTTACATGTCCTGTTTAGTTAAAAACCCAAATTCGTAAAAGTTCCCTTTGTTGGAGATCCCAAAATGGCTAATTTGTTGATTTTAGTCCTTTAATTTCATAGGTGCTAAGCGCCAAATTGCTTCTAAATTATTCTTGGGTGATCCCGGAAAAAAACCCAAAAAATGGCCGGTTTCAAATTTATGGAGCCTTAAAAACTATCTACCAAATTTTTAGCTAAGCGGAGTTATGGAAAGGGATATTTTTCCTTATTTTGCCATTTTTTTTTTAGAAATTGTGGCAGCTCTAAAATTTGGGGCCCAACTTTCCCCTTCGGGGCCTCAGTCTGGCTACTAAATTAAATGGGGATCCAAAGTGACCATGGTGGGGAAAGTGTATTGAGGCGTTCCAAAGAAAAAAAATTTTCAAGGGCCACAATCCAAGGTTTTCCGGTGGTTTCTTTGGTTTTCCGTTTTATTCGCCCTTTTGTGTTTACGTGAACTTTTGTAGAGGTGAATTTTTTAAGACTTGAAAAAACAAACAAAAAAATGAAAGGCACATAACTTATTTTTTTACTTTGATGTTTTACCCATGTATTAAAAATTGGTGTCGGCCTGAAAAAAATAATTAAAGATAGGGAACAAATCGGGTTTTCAATCCAGCTAGCTGCAAACTTTTTCAACCCACATCTTTTTTCCAGCCCAATTTCCTGGTTTTATAAATTTTGTTGAGACGAAATTTGCGAAACAGGTTAGTTAAGGAATCCTTTTTTGGGGTAGGAGGCTTACAAAATTTCAAATTTAGCAACAGATTAGGATGAAATTTTGATTTTTAGTAATTAGCTTTTGAGAGGAAAATTTGATAAATTTTTTGGAAGGGGGGTTTTTGTACCATTCATCTAAAAAAAAAAATGAATTTATGAATCTAATCGTAGATGGATGGCATACACTGTTTGTATTAAAAAGGGTAAAATTTTTTGCTTTTCTTTTTTTAAAAAAAGAAAAAAATTTTTGGGTTACAAAAGAACCCAAAATGGGTTGATTTTAGGAAAATAAAAACATACAATTTTTTCCCGGGGTTACAAAAATTTAATTTTTAGAAACCCGGCAAGTTTTTTTTTAGATTTTTCATAAAAAGGGTAAACCCCCCTTTCATTTTTTAAAAGGTTTTTTTTTTTTTTTATA
>JASTWB010000570.1:0-13750 GCA_032158295.1 Pycnopodia helianthoides | reverse complement strand
AGTGAAGGCAGTTGGTTTCCAGTGGAAGACTCCTGACCTGAAGAAAAAGGTTCAGGGTTCGAGACCCTGGAGGGTTTTTTTTTTTTTGGAATTGAAAATAATAAAAAAAATTTAAAATTTTTAAAATTTTAATCGAAACGTAGCCCCTCAAAAGTGAAGAGAGTGTGCCCAGGGGCAGGACTCCTGCCCTGAAGAAAAAGGTTCGGGGTTCGGACCCTGGGGGGTTTTTTTTTTTTTTGGGAAAGTTGAAAATAAAAAATTAAATTAAATTTAAAATTTTAAATCAAACGTAGCCCATCAAAAAGTGAAGGGAAAAGGGGTCCAGGGGCAGGACCCCTGACTCGAAGAAAAAGGTTTGGGGTTGGGGGGGCCCTGGAGGTTTTTTTTTTTTTTTAAAAATTAAAAAAATAAATAAAAAATAAATTTAAAAATTTAACCCGAAAGTAGTTGGAAAAAGTGTAAAACGCAGTGGTCCATTGGAAACTCCTGAACCTAAAGAAAAAGGTTTCGGGTTCGAAAACCCTAAATTTTTTTTTTTTTTATTTTGGAAAAAGAAAAAAAAAAATTAAAATTTAAATTTAAAATTTAATCAAACGTAGTCTAGTAAAAAGTAAAAGACACAGGGGTCCAGTGGCAAAACCCCTGACGAAGAAAAAGGTTCAGGGTTCGAGCCCTGGGGGTTTTTTTTTTTTTTTTTTTGGGAAATTTGAAAAAAATTTAAAAAAAATTTAATTTTTAAATTTTAACCCGAAGGGTAGTTTTAAAAGGGGTAAAGCGCAGTGGCCCAGTGGCGGGCCCCTAAATTAAAAAGGGAAAAAGGTTAGGGTTAAAAACCTGGATTTTTTTTTTTTTTTTTGGAAAAAAAAAAAATAAAAAAATTTAAAATTTAAAATTTAACCAAACGTATTTAGTCAAAAGGAAAGAGCAAAGGGGCCCAGTGGAAAACCCTGCTTGAAAAAAAAGGTTGGGGTTTTTCGAAGGGGGTTTTTTTTTTTTTTTTTTTTTTAAAAAAAAAAAAAATTTTAAAATTTTTAATTTTTTAAACCCAAAAAGTCTAGTCAAAAGTGTAAGGGCCCAAGTGGCCATGGCGGGGACCCCGGGAAAAAAAAAGGGGTTTCGGGTTGAGCCCTGGGGGGTTTTTTTTTTTTTGGGAAATTAAAAATAAATAAAAAAATAAAATTGAAATTTAATCCGAACGTAGTCTGTAAAGTTAAAGCAGCATGGCCCAGTGCGGGACCCTGACTCGAAGAAAAAGGTTCGGGGTTCGAGACCTGGGGGGTTTTTTTTTTTTTTGGAAATTGAAAATAAATAAAAAAAATTAATTTGAAATTTACGAACGTATCTATAAAAGTGTAAAAGCAGTGGTCCATGGCAACCCCCTGACTCTGAAGAAAAAGGTTCGGGTTCGAGCCCCTGGATTTTTTTTTGGGGGGAAATTGAAAAAAAATAAAATAAAATTAAATTTAAAATTTATCCGAACTTTAGCTATAAAAGGTAAGAGCAGCAGTTCCATGGAGGACCCGACCGAAGAAAAATTTTCAGGTTCGAGACCGGGGGGGTTTTTTTTTTTTTTTTGGGAAATTGAAAATAAAAAAAATTTAAATTTAAATTTGAAATTTATCCGAACTTTTTTCAGTAAAGTGTAAGAGCACAGTGGCCGGGCGGGGACTCGCTCTAAGAAAAAGGTTTCGGGTTGAGCCCCGGGGGGGTTTTTTTTTTTTTTTGAAATTGAAAAAAAATTTTTAAAAAAAATTAAATTTAAATTTAACCCAAACGTAGTCTAGTCAAAATTAAGAGCACATGGCCCTTGGCGGGCTCCTGTTTTGAAGAAAAAGGTTCGGGGTTTCGAGACCCGGGGGGGGTTTTTTTTTTTTGGAAATTGAAAAAAAATTTTTAAAAAAAATTTAAAATTTTGAAATTTTAATCCGAACGTATTATAAAAGTGTAAAGCAGCAGGGCCCATGGCAATCCTGACCTGAAAAAAAAGGTTCAGGGTTCAGACCCTGGAGGTTTTTTTTTTTTTTGGAAATTGAAAAAAAAAAAAATAAAATTAAATTTGAATTTAATCCAAACGTAGCTAGAAAAAAGTGTAAGAGCACGTGTCCAGTGGCAAATTCCTGACTCTGAAAAAAAAAGGTTCAGGGTTCGAGACCCGGAGGTTTTTTTTTTTTTTTTTGGAAATTTTAAAAAAAAAAATAAAAAAAAATTTTAAATTTTAAATCCGAAGATCTAGCCCAAAAGTTAAGAGCAGCAGGGGCCCCAGTGGAAAGGACTCCGATCTGAAGAAAAAGTTAGGGTTCGAGACCCGGGAGTTTTTTTTTTTTTTTTGGGAAATTAAAAAATAAATAAAAAAAATTTAAATTTAAATTTAATCCGAACGAGTCAGTAAATTTTTAAAGCACAGGGGGCCCGGGGAGGACCCCTGACTCTGAAGAAAAAGGTAGGGTTCGAGACCCTGGAGGTTTTTTTTTTTTTGGGAAATTGAAAAAAATAAAAAAAAATTAATTTAAAATTTACCCAAACTGTCTATCAAAAGTGTAAAGCACAGGGGTCCAGGGGGCAGATCCGCTCTGAAGAAAAAGGTTGGGGGTTCGAGACCCTGGATTTTTTTTTTTTTTTTTTTTTGAAATTGAAAAAAAAAAAAATTAAATTAAATTTAAAATTTTAATCCGAACGTAGTCTAGTCAAAAGTGTAAAGCAGCATGGCCCTGGAAAAGGACCCCCGATTGAAGAAAAAGGTTCGGGTTCGAACCCTGAAAGTTTTTTTTTTTTTTTTGAAATTGAAAAAAATAAAATAAAATTAAATTTTAAATTTAACCCGAACGTAGTCTAGTAAAATTTTTTAAGAGCGCAGTGGTCCAGGGGCAATCCTGACTCTGAAAAAAAAAGGTTTCAGGGTTCGAGACCTGGAGGTTTTTTTTTTTTGGGAAAATTTAAAAAAAAAATTTTTTAAAAAAAATTAAATTTTGAAATTTAATCCGAACGAAACTAGTCAAAAGGTTTTAGAGCAGCAGTGGTCCAGGGGCCCGGACTCCTGACTCGAAGAAAAAGGTTGGGGTTCGAGACCCTGGATTTTTTTTTTTTTTTTTTTTTTTAAAATTGAAAAAAAAAAAAAATTTAAATTTAAAATTTTTAAATTATCCGAACTAGTCTAGTCAAAAGTGAAAGAGCACAGGGGCCCAGTGGCAAAATCCTACTCTGAAGAAAAAAGGTTCGGGGTTTCAGACCCTGGAGGTTTTTTTTTTTTTTTTTGGAAATTGAAAAAAAAAAAAAAAATTAAATTTAAAAATTTAATCCGAACGTAGTCTAGTCAAAAGTTTTAGAGCAGCTGGTCCAGTGGCAAAAACCCCTGACTCTGAAGAAAAAGGTTCGGGGGTTCGAGCCCCTGGGGGGGGTTTTTTTTTTTTTTTAAAATTTAAAAAAAAAAAAAAAAAAAAATTTGAAAAAAAATCCGAAACTAGCTAGTCAAAAGTGTAAGAGCAGCAGGGGTCCATGCAGGCCCCCTGACTCTGAAGAAAAAGGTTCGGGGTTTCGGACCCGGAGTTTTTTTTATTTTGGAAATTGAAAATAAATAAAATTAAAAATTAAAATTTTTGAAATTTAATCAAAACGTAGTTAGTCAAAATTTTTTTAAGAGCAGCAGTGGTCCAGGGGCAGGACCCCGCTCTGAAAAAAAAGGTTTCGGGTTCGAACCCTGGGGGGTTTTTTTTTTTTTTTTGGAAATTTTAAATAAAAAAAAAAAATTTAAAATTTGAAATTTAATCCAAACGTAGTCTAGTAAAAGTGTAAAGAGAGTGGTCCAGGGCAATCTTGACTCGGAAGAAAAAGGTTAGGTTCGAGACCCTAAAGGTTTTTTTTATTTTGGAATTGAAAAAAATTTTAAAATTAAATTAAATTTAAATTTTTTAATCGAACGTGTCTAGTCAAAAGTTAAAGAGCAGCTTGGCCCCATGGCAACCCTGACTCTGAAGAAAAATTTTCGGGGTTCAGACCCTGGAGGGTTTTTTTTTTATTTTGGAAATTGAAAAAAAATTTTAAAAAAAAATTAAAAATTTAAAATTTTAATCCGAAGTGTCTAAAAAAAGTGTAAGACAGCAGTGGCCCAGTGGCAATCCTACCTGAAGAAAAGGTTTCAGGGTTCGAGACCCTGGGGGGTTTTTTTTTTTTATTTTGGAAATTGAAAAAATTAAAATTAATTAAATTTAAAATTTAATCCAAACGTAGTCTATAAAATGTAAGACAGCAGTGGTCCAGTGCAATCCTGCTTGAAAAAAAAGGTTCAGGGTTCGAGCCCCTGGGGGGTTTTTTTTTTTTTGGAAATTAAAATAAAAAAATTTAAAAAAATTTTTTTGAAATTTAATCCAAACGTATCTAGTAAAAAGTGAAAGAGAAAGCAGTGGCCATGGCGGGACTCCGACTCTGAAAAAAAAGGTTCAGGGTTGGGCCCCTGGGTTTTTTTTTTTTTTTGGGAAAATTAAAATAAAAAAATAAAATTAAATTTGAAATTTTAAATCCAAACGAGTCTAGTAAAAAAGTGTAAGAGCAGCAGGGGTCCAGGGCAGGATCCGGCCCAAAAGAAAAAGGTTCAGGGTTCGAGACCCGGGAGGTTTTTTTTTTTTTTGGAAAATTGAAATAAATTTAAAAAAAAAATTTAAAATTTTAATCCGAACGTAGTCTAGCCCAAAAGTGAAAGAGCAGCAGGGCCCCTGGCGACTCCTGACTCTGAAAAAAAGGGTTAGGTTCAGCCCCGGGATTTTTTTTTTTTTTGGAAAATTGAAAAAAAATTTTAAAAAATTAAATTTAAATTTAATCCAACGTAGTCTAGAAAAAGTGAAAAGGCACAGGGCCCAGGGCAGGACCCTGACTCTAAAGAAAAAGGTTCGGGGTTCGAGACCCTGAGGTTTTTTTTTTATTTTGGAAAATTGAAATAAAAAAATTAAATTAAATTTGAAATTTAACCCAACGTAGTCTAGTCAAAAGTGTAAGGCAGCAGTGGTCCAGGGCAGGACTCCTGACCTGAAGAAAAAGGTTCAGGGTTCGAGCCCGGATTTTTTTTTTTTTTTTAAAATTAAAAAAAATAAAAAAAATAAATTTTAAAATTTTAATCGAACGTAGCTAGAAAAATTTAAAGAGCAGCATGGTCCGGGGGGGCGGGGACCCCTGATTTGGGAAAAAAAAAGGGGTTCGGGGTTTCGAGACCCTGGGGGTTTTTTTTTTTTTTGGAAATTAAAATAAAAAAAAAATTAAATTGAAATTTAATCCAAAAACGTGTCTAAAAAAGTGTAAGGGCAGCAGTGGCCCAGTGGCAAACCCCTGACCAAAGAAAAATTCAGGGTTCGAGCCCCTGGGGGTTTTTTTTTTTTTAATTTTTTTGGAAAAATTGAAAATAAATAAATTAAATTTAATTTGAAATTTAATCCGAAGTAGTCTATCAAAAGTGTAAGAGCGCATGGCCCAGTGCAGGACCCCGACTTGAAGAAAAAGGTTCGGTTCGAGACCCTGGGGGTTTTTTTTTTTTTGGAAATTAAAAAAAAAAAAAAAATTAAATTTAAATTTAACCCCGAAGAGTCTGTCAAAAGTGTAAGAGCAGCAGGGGGGCCCAGGCGGACCCCTGACTCTAAAAAAAAAAGTTCAGGGTTCGAGCCCCGGAGGTTTTTTTTTTTGGGGAAATTTGAAATAAAAAAAATTTAAATTTAAAAATTTAAAATTTAATCCGAACGATCTAGTCAAAAGTGTAAAGCAGCAGTGGCCCGTGGGGGAAACCCTGCCCTTTTTTAAAAAAAGGTTCGGGGTTCGAGACCCTGGGGGTTTTTTTTTTTTTTTGGAAAATTAAAAAATAAATAAAAAAAAAAAATTTTGAAAATTTAATCCGAACGTAGTCATAAAAGTGTAAGACCCAAGTGGTCCAGGGAGGACCCGACCTGAAGAAAAAGGGGGTTCGAGCCCGGGGGTTTTTTTTTTTTTAATTGAAAAAAAAAAAAAAATTTAAAATTAAAAATTTTAACCCAAAAGTTTGTCAAAAGTGTAAAAGCGCAGTGGCCAGGGGCAGACTCCTGCCTGAAAAAAAAGGGTTCAGGGTTCGAGCCCCGGGATTTTTTTTTTTTTTATTTGGAAATTGAAAAAAAATAAAATTAAATTAAATTTAAATTTAACCCGAACTGTCTAGTAAAAAATTTAAAGCACGTGGTCCGTGGCAAAATCCGACTCTGAAGAAAAAGGTTCGGGGTTCGAGACCCGGGGGTTTTTTTTTTTTTGGGAAAATTGAAAAAATAAATTAAATTAAATTTAAAATTTAATCCGAAGTAGTCTATCAAAAGGTAAAGCACAGTGGTCCAGGGGGCAATTCCTGATCTGAAAAAAAAGGGTTGGGGTTCGAGACCCTGGGGGTTTTTTTTTTTTTTTTTGGAAATTGAAAAAAAAAAAAATTTTAAAATTTAAATTTTAATCCGAACGTAGTCTGTCAAAAGTGTAAAGCAGCATGGCCCAGGGGCGGACCCTGACTCTGAAAAAAAAAGGTTCGGGGTTCGAGACCCTGGAGGTTTTTTTTTTTTTGGAAATTAAAATAAAAAAATTTTAAAAAAATTTTAAAATTTTAAATCCAAACGTAGTCTAGTCAAAAGTGTAAAAAAGCAGCGTGGTCCATGGGGGACCCTGAGAAAAAAAAGGTTCAGGTTCAGACCTGGGGGGTTTTTTTTTTTTTTTTGGAATTTGAAAATAAAAAAATTAAAAAAATTTAAATTTAACCCAACGTAGCCCAGTCAAAAGTGTAAGAGCAGGTGGTCCAGGGGCGGCCCCTGACCGAAAAAAAGGTTGGGGTTCGAGCCCGGGATTTTTTTTTTTTTTTGGGGGAAATTTAAAAAAAAATTTAAAAATAAAAAATTTAAATTTTAATCCGAAGTAGTCTGGTAAAATGTAAAGCAGCAGTGGTCCAGGGGCAGGACCCTGACCGAAAAAAAGGTTCGGGTTCGAACCCTGGGGGGTTTTTTTTTTTTTTGGGAAATGAAAATAAATAAAAAAAAAAAATTTTGAAATTTAACCCGAACGTATTTCAGTAAAAGTTAAGAGCAGCTGGCCAGGGAGGATCCTGACTCTGAAGAAAAAGGTTCGGGTTCGAGACCCGGGAGGTTTTTTTTTTAAATTTTGAAATTTAAAAAAAAAAAAAAAATTAAAAATTTAAATTTAATCCAAAACGTAGTCTTCAAAAGGAAGAGCAGTGGCCCCTGGGGGGGGGACTCCTGACTCTAAAAAAAAGGTTGGGGTTCAGACCCTGGAGGTTTTTTTTTTTTTTTGGAAATTGAAAATAAAAAAAAAAATTAAATTGAAATTTAATCCGAAGTAGTCTATCAAAAGTGTAAAGCAGCGTGGTCCAGGGGCAATCTGACTCTAAGAAAAAGGTTCAGGGTTCGAGACCCTGGAGGTTTTTTTTTTATTTTGGAAATTGAAAATAAATAAAAAAATTAAATTTGAAATTTAAATCCGAACGTAGTCTAGTCAAAAGTGTAAGAGCAGCAGTGGTCCAGTGGCAGGACTCCTGACTCTGAAGAAAAAGGTTCAGGGTTCGAGACCCTGGAGGGTTTTTTTTATTTTGGAAATTGAAAATAAATAAAAATAAATTAAATTTGAAATTTAATCCGAACGTAGTCTAGTCAAAAGTGTAAGAGCAGCAGTGGTCCAGTGGCAGGACTCCTGACTCTGAAGAAAAAGGTTCAGGGTTCGAGACCCTGGAGGTTTTTTTTTTTTGGAAAATTGAAAATAAATAAAATAAAATTAAATTTGAAATTTAATCCGAACGTAGTCTAGTCAAAAGTGTAAGAGCAGCAGTGGTCCAGTGGCAGGACTCCTGACTCTGAAGAAAAAGTTCAGGGTTCGAGACCCTGGAGGTTTTTTTTTTTTTGGAAATTGAAAAAAATAAATAAAATTAAATTTGAAATTTAATCCGAACGTAGTCTAGTCAAAAGTGTAAGAGCAGCAGTGGTCCAGTGGCAGGACTCCTGACTCTGAAGAAAAAGGTTCAGGGTTCGAGACCCTGGAGTTTTTTTTTATTTTGGAAATTGAAAATAAATAAAAAAATTAAATTTGAAATTTAATCCGAACGTAGTCTAGTCAAAAGTGTAAGAGCAGCAGTGGTCCAGTGGCTAGACTTCCTGACTCTGAAGAAAAAAGGTTCAGGGTTCGAGACCCTGGAGGTTTTTTTTTATATTTGGAAATTAAAAAAAAAATTAAAAATTAAATTTGAAATTTAATCCGAACGTAGTCTAGTCAAAAGTGTAAGAGCAGCAGTGGTCCAGTGGCAGGACTCCTGACTCTGAAGAAAAAGGTTCAGGGTTCGAGACCCTGGAGGTTTTTTTTTTTTATTTTGGAAATTGAAAATAAATAAAATTAAATTAAATTTGAAATTTAATCCGAACGTAGTCTAGTCAAAAGTGTAAGAGCAGCAGTGGTCCAGTGGCAGGACTCCTGACTCTGAAGAAAAAGGTTCAGGGTTCGAGACCCTGGAGTTTTTTTTTTTTTGGAAATTGAAAATAATAAATTAAATTAAATTGAAATTTAATCCGAACGTAGTATCTAGTAAAAGTGTAAGAGCAGCAGTGGTCCGTGGCAGATCCTGACTCTGAAGAAAAGTTCAGGGTTCGAGACCCTGGAGTTTTTTTTTTATTTTGAAATGAAAATAAATAAAGTTAAATTAAATTTGAAATTTAATCCGAACGTAGTCTAGTCAAAAGTGTAAGAGCAGCAGTGGTCCAGTTGCAGGTCTCCTGACTCTGAAGAAAAAGGTTCAGGGTTCGAGACCCTGGAGGGTTTTTTTTTATTTTGGAAATTGAAAATAAATTAAATAAAATTAAATTTGAAATTTAATCCGAACGTAGTCTAGTCCAAAAGTGTAAGAGCAGCAGTGGTCCAGTGGCAGGACTCCTGACTCTGAAGAAAAAGGTTCAGGGTTCTAGACCCTGGAGGCTTTTTTTTTATTATTTGGAAATTGAAAATAAATAAAGTTAAATTAAAATTTGAAATTTATCCGAACGTAGTCTAGTAAAAAGGTGTAAGAGCAGCAGTGGTCCAGTGGCAAAATTCCTGACTCTGAAGAAAAAGGTTCAGGGTTCGAGACCCTGGAGGTTTTTTTTTATTTTGGAAATTGAAAAAAAAAAATAATAAATAAATTTGAAATTTAATCCGAACGTAGTCTAGTCAAAAGTGTAAGAGCAGCAGTGGTCCAGTGGCAGGACTCCTGACTCTGTAGAAAAAGGTTCAGGGTTCGAGACCCTGGAGGTTTTTTTTTTTTTTTGGAAATTGAAAATAAATTTTAAAAAATAAAATTTGAAATTTAATCCGAACGTAGTCTGGTCAAAGTGTAAAGCAGCAGTGGTCCAGTGGCAGGACTCCTGACTCTGAAGAAAAAGGTTCAGGGTTCGAGAACCTGGAGGTTTTTTTTTTGTATTATTTTGGAAATTGAAAATAAATAAAATTAAAATTAAATTTGAAATTTGAAAAAAAAAAAAAAAAAAAAAAAAAAAAAAAAAAAAAAAAAAAAAAAAAAAAAAAAAAAAAAAAAAAAAAAAAAAAAAAAAAAAAAAAAAAAAAAAAAAAAAAAAAAAAAAAAAAAAAAAAAAAAAAAAAAAAAAAAAAAAAAAAAAAAAAAAAAAAAAAAAAAAAAAAAAAAAAAAAAAAAAAAAAAAAAAAAAAAAAAAAAAAAAAAAAAAAAAAAAAAAAAAAAAAAAAAAAAAAAAAAAAAAAAAAAAAAAAAAAAAAAAAAAAAAAAAAAAAAAAAAAAAAAAAAAAAAAAAAAAAAAAAAAAAAAAAAAAAAAAAAAAAAAAAAAAAAAAAAAAAAAAAAAAAAAAAAAAAAAAAAAAAAAAAAAAAAAAAAAAAAAAAAAAAAAAAAAAAAAAAAAAAAAAAAAAAAAAAAAAAAAAAAAAAAAAAAAAAAAAAAAAAAAAAAAAAAAAAAAAAAAAAAAAAAAAAAAAAAAAAAAAAAAAAAAAAAAAAAAAAAAAAAAAAAAAAAAAAAAAAAAAAAAAAAAAAAAAAAAAAAAAAAAAAAAAAAAAAAAAAAAAAAAAAAAAAAAAAAAAAAAAAAAAAAAAAAAAAAAAAAAAAAAAAAAAAAAAAAAAAAAAAAAAAAAAAAAAAAAAAAAAAAAAAAAAAAAAAAAAAAAAAAAAAAAAAAAAAAAAAAAAAAAAAAAAAAAAAAAAAAAAAAAAAAAAAAAAAAAAAAAAAAAAAAAAAAAAAAAAAAAAAAAAAAAAAAAAAAAAAAAAAAAAAAAAAAAAAAAAAAAAAAAAAAAAAAAAAAAAAAAAAAAAAAAAAAAAAAAAAAAAAAAAAAAAAAAAAAAAAAAAAAAAAAAAAAAAAAAAAAAAAAAAAAAAAAAAAAAAAAAAAAAAAAAAAAAAAAAAAAAAAAAAAAAAAAAAAAAAAAAAAAAAAAAAAAAAAAAAAAAAAAAAAAAAAAAAAAAAAAAAAAAAAAAAAAAAAAAAAAAAAAAAAAAAAAAAAAAAAAAAAAAAAAAAAAAAAAAAAAAAAAAAAAAAAAAAAAAAAAAAAAAAAAAAAAAAAAAAAAAAAAAAAAAAAAAAAAAAAAAAAAAAAAAAAAAAAAAAAAAAAAAAAAAAAAAAAAAAAAAAAAAAAAAAAAAAAAAAAAAAAAAAAAAAAAAAAAAAAAAAAAAAAAAAAAAAAAAAAAAAAAAAAAAAAAAAAAAAAAAAAAAAAAAAAAAAAAAAAAAAAAAAAAAAAAAAAAAAAAAAAAAAAAAAAAAAAAAAAAAAAAAAAAAAAAAAAAAAAAAAAAAAAAAAAAAAAAAAAAAAAAAAAAAAAAAAAAAAAAAAAAAAAAAAAAAAAAAAAAAAAAAAAAAAAAAAAAAAAAAAAAAAAAAAAAAAAAAAAAAAAAAAAAAAAAAAAAAAAAAAAAAAAAAAAAAAAAAAAAAAAAAAAAAAAAAAAAAAAAAAAAAAAAAAAAAAAAAAAAAAAAAAAAAAAAAAAAAAAAAAAAAAAAAAAAAAAAAAAAAAAAAAAAAAAAAAAAAAAAAAAAAAAAAAAAAAAAAAAAAAAAAAAAAAAAAAAAAAAAAAAAAAAAAAAAAAAAAAAAAAAAAAAAAAAAAAAAAAAAAAAAAAAAAAAAAAAAAAAAAAAAAAAAAAAAAAAAAAAAAAAAAAAAAAAAAAAAAAAAAAAAAAAAAAAAAAAAAAAAAAAAAAAAAAAAAAAAAAAAAAAAAAAAAAAAAAAAAAAAAAAAAAAAAAAAAAAAAAAAAAAAAAAAAAAAAAAAAAAAAAAAAAAAAAAAAAAAAAAAAAAAAAAAAAAAAAAAAAAAAAAAAAAAAAAAAAAAAAAAAAAAAAAAAAAAAAAAAAAAAAAAAAAAAAAAAAAAAAAAAAAAAAAAAAAAAAAAAAAAAAAAAAAAAAAAAAAAAAAAAAAAAAAAAAAAAAAAAAAAAAAAAAAAAAAAAAAAAAAAAAAAAAAAAAAAAAAAAAAAAAAAAAAAAAAAAAAAAAAAAAAAAAAAAAAAAAAAAAAAAAAAAAAAAAAAAAAAAAAAAAAAAAAAAAAAAAAAAAAAAAAAAAAAAAAAAAAAAAAAAAAAAAAAAAAAAAAAAAAAAAAAAAAAAAAAAAAAAAAAAAAAAAAAAAAAAAAAAAAAAAAAAAAAAAAAAAAAAAAAAAAAAAAAAAAAAAAAAAAAAAAAAAAAAAAAAAAAAAAAAAAAAAAAAAAAAAAAAAAAAAAAAAAAAAAAAAAAAAAAAAAAAAAAAAAAAAAAAAAAAAAAAAAAAAAAAAAAAAAAAAAAAAAAAAAAAAAAAAAAAAAAAAAAAAAAAAAAAAAAAAAAAAAAAAAAAAAAAAAAAAAAAAAAAAAAAAAAAAAAAAAAAAAAAAAAAAAAAAAAAAAAAAAAAAAAAAAAAAAAAAAAAAAAAAAAAAAAAAAAAAAAAAAAAAAAAAAAAAAAAAAAAAAAAAAAAAAAAAAAAAAAAAAAAAAAAAAAAAAAAAAAAAAAAAAAAAAAAAAAAAAAAAAAAAAAAAAAAAAAAAAAAAAAAAAAAAAAAAAAAAAAAAAAAAAAAAAAAAAAAAAAAAAAAAAAAAAAAAAAAAAAAAAAAAAAAAAAAAAAAAAAAAAAAAAAAAAAAAAAAAAAAAAAAAAAAAAAAAAAAAAAAAAAAAAAAAAAAAAAAAAATTTAAATTTTTCAAAATGTTAGAAAAGTGAAGAGCAGCGTGGTCCATGGGGGACTCCTGACTCTGAAGAAAAAGGTTCGGGGTTTTCAGCCCCGGGGGGTTTTTTTTTTTTGGAAATTGAAAAAAAAAAAATTTAAATTTAAATTTTTAAATTTAATCCGAAGTAGTCTGAAAAGTGAAAACAGAGTGGCGGGGGCAGGATCCTGACCTAAAGAAAAAGGTTCGGGGTTTCGAGACCCTGGGGGTTTTTTTTTTTTTTTGGAAAATTTAAAAATAAAAAAAAATTTTAAAATTTAAATTTAACCCGAACGTGTCTGGAAAAAAGTGTAAGCGCAGTGGTCCGTGGCAATCCGGGACTTGAAGAAAAGGGGGTTCGGGGTTCGGCCCTGGAGGTTTTTTTTTTTTTTAAAAATTGAAAAAAATTTTAAAAAAAATAAATTTGAAATTTAATCCGAACGTGTTGTCAAAAGTGTAAAGCAGCAGTGGCCCAGTGAAAACCCCTGACTTGAAAAAGGGGGTTTTTCAGGGTTCGAGCCCCTGGGGGTTTTTTTTTTTTTTAAATTAAAAAAATAAAAAAAAAAATTTTAAAAATTTAAACCCCAACGTAGTCTAGAAAAGTGTAAGAGCAGCAGTGGTCCAGGGCGGACCCCACTTGAAAAAAAAAGGTTCAGGGTTCAGACCCTGGGGGTTTTTTTTTTATTTTAAAAATTGAAAAAAATAAAAAAATTAAATTTGAAATTTATCCGAACGTAGTCTAGTAAAAGTGTAAAGCAGCAGGGCCCAGGGGCAAAATTCCTGACTCTGAAAAAAAAAGGTTCAGGGTTCGAGACCCGGGGGGTTTTTTTTTTTTGGAAATAAAAAAATAAAAAAAAATTAAATTTGAAATTTTAATCCGAACGTAGTCTAGTCAAAAGTGAAAGGCAGCAGTGGTTCCAGTGGAGGACTCCTGACTCTGAAGAAAAAGGTTCGGGGTTCGAGACCCTGGAGGTTTTTTTTTTATTTGGAAATTGAAAATAAATAAAATAAAATTAAATTTGAAATTTAACCCGAACTTTAGTCTATAAAAGTGTAAGAGCAGCAGTGGTCCAGTGGCAAGAACCTGACTCTGAAGAAAAAGGTTTTCAGGGTTCGAGACCCTGGAGGTTTTTTTTTTTTTTTGGGAAATTGAAAAAAAAAAAATAAATTTAAAATTTTGAAATTTAATCCGAACAGTTAGTCAAAAGTGTTAAGCAGCAGGGTCCATGGCAACTCCTACTCTAAAGAAAAAGGTTCAGGGTTCAGACCCTGGGGTTTTTTTTTTTTTTTTTGGAAATTGAAAATAATAAAAAAAATTTAAATTAAAATTTTAACCGAACGTAGTTGTCAAAAGTGTAAAGCAGCAGTGGTCCAGGGGAAATTCCGACTCTGAAGAAAAAGGTTCGGGTTCGAGAACCCTGGGGGTTTTTTTTATTTTTGGAAATTGAAAAATAAAAAAAATTTAAATTTAAAATTTTAAAATTTTTACCCAAACTTTGTTAGAAAAGGTAAAGAGCTGGTCCAGTGGCGGGACTCCGACTCTAAAAAAAAAGGGGTTCAGGGTTCAGCCCCTGGTTTTTTTTTTTTTTTTGAAAAAAATTAAAA
>JASTWB010000569.1:0-13765 GCA_032158295.1 Pycnopodia helianthoides | reverse complement strand
GTGTAAGAGCAGCATGTCCATGCAGGACCCTACTCAAGAAAAAGGTTCGGGGTTTCGAGACCCGGAGGTTTTTTTTAAAATTTTTTGGGAAATTGAAAAAAATAAAAAAAATTAAATTTGAAATTTAATCCAAACGTAGTCTATCAAAAGTGAAAGCACGTGGTCCATGCAGGACTCCTGACTCTGAAGAAAAGGTTCAGGTTCAAACCCCTTTGGGGTTTTTTTTTTTTTTGGAAATTTTAAATAAAAAAAAATAAATTAAAATTTTAAATTTTCCGAACTAGCAGCAAAATGAAGAGCACAGTGGCCCAGTGGCAGGACTCCTGACTCTGAAGAAAAAGTTTCAGGGTTCGAGACCTGGAGTTTTTTTATTTTGGAATGAAAATAAAAAATAAAATTAAATTTGAAATTTAATCCGAACGTAGTTAGTCAAAAGTGTAAGAGGCAGCAGTGGTCCAGTGGCAGGACTCCTGACTCGAAGAAAAAGATTTCAGGGTTCGAGACCCTGGAGGTTTTTTTTTTATTTTGGAAATTGAAAATAAATAAAATTAAATTAAATTTGAAATTTAATCCGAACGTAGTCTAGTCAAAAGTGTAAGAGCAGCAGTGTCCAGTGGCAGGACTCCTGACTCTGAAGAAAAAGGTTCAGGGTTCGAGACCCTGGAGGTTTTTTTTTATTTTGGAAATTGAAAATAAATAAAATAAATTAAATTTGAAATTTAATCCGAACGTAGTCTAGTCAAAAGTGTAAGAGCAGCAGGGGTTTCCAGTGGCAGGACTCCTGACTCTGAAGAAAAGGTTTCAGGGTTCGAGACCTGGGGTTTTTTTTTTTATTTTGGAAATTGAAAAAAAAATAAAATAAAATTAAATTTGAAATTTAATCCAAAACGTAGTCTAGTCAAAAGTGTAAGAGCAGCAGTGGTCCAGTGGCAGGACTCCTGACTCTGAAGAAAAAGGTTCAGGGTTCGAGACCTGGAGTTTTTTTTTTATTTTGGAAATTGAAAATAAATAAAAATTAAAATTAAATTTGAAATTTAATCCGAACGTAGTCTAGTCAAAAGTGTAAGAGCAGCAGTGGTCCAGTGGCAGGACTCCTGACTCTGAAGAAAAGGTTCAGGGTTCGAGACCCTGGAGGTTTTTTTTTATTTTGGAATTGAAAATAAATAAAATTAAATTAAATTTGAAATTTAATCCGAACGTAGTCTAGTCAAAAGTGTAAGAGCAGCAGTGGTCCAGTGGCAGGATCCTGACTCTGAAGAAAAAGGTCAGGGTTCGAGACCCTGGAGGTTTTTTTTTTTATTTTGGAAATTGAAAATAAATAAAATTAATTAAATTTGAAATTTAATCCGAACGTAGTCTAGTCAAAAGTGTAAGAGCAGCAGTGGTCCAGTGGCAGGACTCCTGACTCTGAAGAAAAAGGTTCAGGTTCGAGACCCTGGAGGTTTTTTTTTATTTGGAAATTGAAAATAAATAAATTAAATTAAATTGAAATTTAATCCGAACGTAGTCTAGTCAAAAGTGTAAGAGCAGCAGTGGTCCAGTGGCAGGACTCCTGACTCTGAAGAAAAAGGTTCAGGGTTCGAGACCCTGGAGGTTTTTTTTTTTTATTTTGGAAATTGAAAATAAATAAAATTAAATTAAATTTGAAATTTAATCCGAACGTAGTCTAGTCAAAAGTGTAAGAGCAGCAGTGGTCCAGTGGCAGGACTCCTGACTCTGAAGAAAAAGGTTCAGGTTCGAGACCCTGGAGGTTTTTTTTTTTGGAAATTGAAAATAAATAAAATAAATTAAATTTGAAATTTAATCCGAACGTAGTCTAGTCAAAAGTGTAAGAGCAGCAGTGGTCCAGTGGCAGGACTCCTGACTCTGAAGAAAAGGTTCAGGGTTCGAGACCCTGGAGGTTTTTTTTTATTTTTGGAAATTGAAAATAAATAAAATTAAATTAAATTTGAAATTTAATCCGAACGTAGTCTAGTCAAAAGTGTAAGAGCAGCAGTGGTCCAGTGGCAGGACTCCTGACTCTGAAGAAAAAGGTTCAGGGTTCGAGACCCTGGAGGTTTTTTTTTTATTTTGGAAATTGAAAATAAATAAAATAAAATAAATTTGAAATTTAATCCGAACGTAGTCTAGTCAAAAGTGTAAGAGCAGCAGTGGTCCAGTGGCAGGACTCCTGACTCTGAAGAAAAGGTTCAGGGTTCGAGACCCTGGAGTTTTTTTTTTTATTTTGGAAATTGAAAATAAATAAAATTAAATTAAATTTGAAATTTAATCCGAACGTAGTCTAGTCAAAAGTGTAAGACAGCAGTGGTCCAGTGGCAGGACTCCTGACTCTGAAGAAAAAGGTTCAGGGTTCGAGACCCTGGAGGTTTTTTTTTTATTTTGGAAATTGAAAATAAATAAAATTAAATTAAATTTGAAATTTAATCCGAACGTAGTCTAGTCAAAAGTGTAAGAGCAGCAGTGGTCCAGTGGCAGGACTCCTGACTCTGAAGAAAAAGTTCAGGTTCGAGAACCTGAGGTTTTTTTTTAATTTGGAAATTGAAAATAAATAAATAAATTAATTTGAAATTTAATCCGAACGTAGTCTAGTCAAAAGTGTAAGAGCAGCAGTGGTCCAGTGGCAGGACTCCTGACTCTGAAGAAAAAGTTCAGGGTTCGAGACCCTGAGGTTTTTTTTTTATTTTGGAAATTGAAAATAAATAAAATAAATAAATTGAAATTTAATCCGAACGTAGTCTAGTCAAAAGTGTAAGAGCAGCAGTGGTCCAGTGGCAGACTCCTGACTCTGAAGAAAAAGGTTCAGGTTCGAGACCCTGAGGTTTTTTTTTTTTGAAATTGAAAATAAATAAAATAAATTAAATTTGAAATTTAATCCGAACGTAGTCTAGTCAAAAGTGTAAGAGCAGCAGTGGTCCAGTGGCAGGACTCCTGACTCTGAAGAAAAAGGTTCAGGGTTCGAGACCCTGGAGGTTTTTTTTTTATTTTGGAAATTGAAAATAAATAAATAAAATTAAATTTGAAATTTAATCCGAACGTAGTCTAGTCAAAAGTGTAAGAGCAGCAGTGGTCCAGTGGCAGGACTCCTGACTCTGAAGAAAAAGGTTCAGGGTTCGAGACCCTGGAGGTTTTTTTTTTTTTTTTGGAAATTGAAAATAAATAAAAAAAATTAAATTTAAATTTAATCCGAACGTAGTCTAGTCAAAAGTGTAAGAGCAGCAGTGGTCCAGTGGCAGGGCTCCTGACTCTGAAGAAAAAGGTTCAGGTTCGAGACCCTGGAGGTTTTTTTTTATTTTGGAAATTGAAAATAAAT
Organism: Pycnopodia helianthoides; assembly: GCA_032158295.1. NCBI lineage: Eukaryota > Metazoa > Echinodermata > Asteroidea > Forcipulatida > Asteriidae > Pycnopodia > Pycnopodia helianthoides. The sequence continues at coordinate 10,455 of JASTWB010000569.1, read as the reverse complement.
AAAATAAAATTAAATTTGAAATTTAATCCGAACGTAGTCTAGTCAAAAGTGTAAGAGCAGCAGTGGTCCAGTGGCAGACTCCTGACTCTGAAGAAAAAGGTTCAGGGTTCGAGACCCTGGAGGTTTTTTTTTTTTTTGGAAATTGAAAATAAATAAAATAAATAAATTTGAAATTTAATCCGAACGTAGTCTAGTCAAAAGTGTAAGAGCAGCAGTGGTCCAGTGGCAGGACTCCTGACTCTGAAGAAAAAGGTTCAGGGTTCGAGACCCTGGAGGTTTTTTTTTTATTTTGGAAATTGAAAATAAATAAATTAAATTAAATTTGAAATTTAATCCGAACGTAGTCTAGTCAAAAGTGTAAGAGCAGCAGTGGTCCAGTGGCAGACTCCTGACTCTGAAGAAAAAGGTTCAGGTTCGAGACCCTGGAGGTTTTTTTTTTATTTTGGAAATTGAAATAAATAAAATAAAATTAAATTTGAAATTTAATCCGAACGTAGTCTAGTCAAAAGTGTAAGAGCAGCAGTGGTCCAGTGGCAGACTCCTGACTCTGAAGAAAAAGGTTCAGGGTTCGAGACCCTGGAGGTTTTTTTTTTATTTTGGAAATTGAAAATAAATAAAATAAATTAAATTTGAAATTTAATCCGAACGTAGTCTAGTCAAAAGTGTAAGAGCAGCAGTGGTCCAGTGGCAGACCCTGACTCTGAAGAAAAAGGTTCAGGGTTCGAGACCCTGAGGTTTTTTTTTTATTTTGGAAATTGAAAATAAATAAAATAAAATTAAATTTGAAATTTAATCCGAACGTAGTCTAGTCAAAAGTGTAAGAGCAGCAGTGGTCCAGTGGCAGGACTCCTGACTCTGAAGAAAAAGTTCAGGTTCGAGACCCTGGAGGTTTTTTTTTTTTTGGAAATTGAAAATAAATAAAAAAATAAATTTGAAATTTAATCCGAACGTAGTCTAGTCAAAAGTGTAAGAGCAGCAGTGGTCCAGTGGCAAGACTCCTGACTCTGAAGAAAAAGGTTCAGGTTCGAGACCCTGGAGGTTTTTTTTTATTTTTGGAAATTGAAAATAAATAAAATAAAATTAAATTTGAAATTTAATCCGAACGTAGTCTAGTCAAAAGTGTAAGAGCAGCAGTGGTCCAGTGGCAGGACTCCTGACTCTGAAGAAAAAGGTTCAGGGTTCGAGACCCTGAGGTTTTTTTTTTTTTTGAAATTGAAAATAAATAAATAAAATTAAATTTGAAATTTAATCCGAACGTAGTCTAGTCAAAAGTGTAAGAGCAGCAGTGGTCCAGTGCAGGACTCCTGACTCTAGAAAAAAAGGTTCAGGTTCGAGACCCTGGAGGTTTTTTTTTTATTTTTGGAAATTGAAAATAAATAAAATAAAATAAATTTGAAATTTAATCGAACGTAGTCTAGTCAAAAGTGTAAGAGCAGCAGTGGTCCAGTGGCAGACTCCTGACTCTGAAGAAAAAGGTTCAGGTTCGAGACCTGGAGGTTTTTTTTATTTGGAAATTGAAAATAAATAAATTAAATTAAATTTGAAATTTAATCCGAACGTAGTCTAGTCAAAAGTGTAAGAGCAGCAGTGGTCCAGTGGCAGGACTCCTGACTCTGAAGAAAAAGGTTCAGGGTTCGAGACCCTGGAGGTTTTTTTTTTTTTTTGGAAATTGAAAATAATAAAATAAATTAAATTTGAAATTTAATCCGAACGTAGTCTAGTCAAAAGTGTAAGAGCAGCAGTGGTCCAGTGGCAGGACTCCTGACTCTGAAGAAAAAGGTTCAGGGTTCGAGACCCTGGAGTTTTTTTTTATTTTGGAAATTGAAATAAATAAAATAAATAAATTTGAAATTTAATCCGAACGTAGTCTAGTCAAAAGTGTAAAGCAGCAGTGTCCAGTGCAGACTCCTGACTCTGAAGAAAAAGGTTCAGGTTCGAGACCCTGAGGTTTTTTTTTTATTTTGGAAATTGAAAATAAATAAAATAAAATTAAATTTGAATTTAATCCGAACGTAGTCTAGTCAAAAGTGTAAGAGCAGCAGTGGTCCATGGCAGACTCCTGACTCTGAAGAAAAAGGTTCAGGTTCGAGACCCTGGAGGTTTTTTTTTTTATTTGGAAATTGAAAATAAATAAAATAAATTAAATTTGAAATTTAATCGAACGTAGTCTAGTCAAAAGTGTAAGAGCAGCAGTGGTCCAGTGGCAGACTCCTGACTCTGAAGAAAAAGGTTCAGGTTCGAGACCCTGGAGGTTTTTTTTTTATTTTGGAAATTGAAAATAAATAAAATTAAATTAAATTTGAAATTTAATCCGAACGTAGTCTAGTCAAAAGTGTAAGAGCACAGTGGTCCAGTGGCAGACTCCTGACTCTGAAGAAAAAGGTTCAGGTTCGAGACCCTGGAGGTTTTTTTTTATTTTGGAAATTGAAAATAAATAAAATTAAATTAAATTTGAAATTTAATCCGAACGTAGTCTAGTCAAAAGTGTAAGAGCAGCAGTGGTCCAGTGGCAGGACTCCTGACTCTGAAGAAAAAGGTTCAGGTTCGAGACCCTGAGGTTTTTTTTATTTTTTTTGGAAATTGAAAATAAATAAAATAAATTAAATTTGAATTTAATCCGAACGTAGTCTAGTCAAAAGTGTAAGAGCAGCAGTGGTCCAGTGGCAGGACTCCGACTCTGAAAAAAAGGTTCAGGGTTCGAGACCCTGGAGTTTTTTTTTATTTTGGAAATTGAAAATAAATAAAATATAAATTAAATTTGAAATTTAATCCGAACGTAGTCTAGTCAAAAGTGTAAGAGCAGCAGTGGTCCAGTGGCAGACTCCTGACTCTGAAGAAAAAGGTTCAGGTTCGAGACCCTGGAGTTTTGTTTTTTTTTTTGGAAATTGAAAATAAATATAAATAAAAATTAAATTTGAAATTTAATTCCGAACGTAGTCTAGTCAAAAGTGTAAGAGCAGCAGTGGTCCAGTGGCAGACTCCTGACTCTGAAGAAAAAGTTCAGGGTTCGAGACCCTGGAGGGTTTTTTTTTATTTTGGAAATTGAAAATAAATAAATTAAATTAAATTTGAAATTTAATCCGAACGTAGTCTAGTCAAAAGTGTAAGAGCAGCAGTGTCCAGTGGCAGGACTCCTGACTCTGAAGAAAAAGGTTCAGGTTCGAGACCCTGGAGGTTTTTTTTTTTTTTGGAAATTGAAAAAATAAAATTAAATTTGAAATTTAATCCGAACGTAGTCTAGTCAAAAGTGTAAGAGCAGCAGTGGTCCAGTGGCAGACTCCTGACTCTGAAGAAAAAGGTTCAGGGTTCGAGACCCTGGAGGTTTTTTTTTATTTTGGAAATTGAAAATAAATAAAATAATTAAATTAAATTTATCCGAACGTAGTCTAGTCAAAATGTAAGAGCACAGTGGTCCAGTGGAGACTCCTGACTCTGAAGAAAAGTTCAGGGTTCGAGACCCTGGAGTTTTTTTATTTTGGAAATTGAAAATAAATAAATAAATTAAATTGAAATTTAATCCGAACGTAGTCTAGTCAAAAGTGTAAGAGCAGCAGTGTCCATGCAGGATCTGACTCTGAAGAAAAAGGTTCAGGTTCGAGACCCTGGAGGTTTTTTTTTTGGAAATTGAAAATAAATAAAATAAATTAATTTGAAATTAATCCGACGTAGTCTAGTCAAAAGTGTAAGAGCAGCATGGTCCATGCAGACTCCTGACTTGAAGAAAAAGTTCAGGGTTCGAGACCTGGAGTTTTTTTTTTTGGAAATGAAAATAATAAATAAAATTAAATTTGAAATTTAATCCGAACGTAGTCTATCAAAGTTAAGAGCAGCAGTGGTCCATGGCAGACTCTGACTCTGAAAAAGGTTCAGGGTTCGAGACCCTGGAGGTTTTTTTTTTTTGGAAATTGAAAATAAATAATAAATTAATTTGAAATTTAATCCGAACGTAGTCTAGTCAAAGTGTAAGAGCAGCAGTGTCCAGTGCAGACTCCTGACTCTGAGAAAAAGGTTCAGGTTCGAGACCTGAGGTTTTTTATTTTGGAAATTGAAATAATAAAAAAAATAAATTGAAATTATCCGAACGTAGTCTAGTCAAAAGTGTAGAGCAGCATGTCCAGGGCAGGATCCTGACTCTGAAGAAAAAGTTCAGGGTTCGAGACCCTGAGGGTTTTTTTTTTTGGAAATTGAAAATAAATAAATAAATAATTTGAAATTTAATCCGAACGTATCTAGTCAAAAGTGTAAGAGCAGCAGTGGTCCAGTGGCAGACTCCTGACTCTGAAGAAAAAGGTTCAGGGTTCGAGACCCTGAGGTTTTTTTTATTTTGGAATGAAAATAATAAAATAAATTAAATTTGAAATTTAATCCAACGTAGTCAGTCAAAGTGTAGAGCAGCAGTGTCCAGTGCAGGACTCTGACTCTGAAGAAAAAGGTTCAGGGTTCGAGACCCTGAGGTTTTTTTTTTTGGAAATTGAAAATAAATAAAATAATTAAATTTAAATTTAATCGAACGTAGTCTAGTCAAAAGTGTAAGAGCAGCAGTGGTCCAGTGGCAGGATCCTGACTCTGAAAAAAGGTTCAGGTTCGAGACCCTGGAGGTTTTTTTTTATTTTGGAAATTGAAATAAATAAAATAAATTAAATTTGAAATTTAATCCGACGTAGTTAGTCAAAAGTGTAAGAGCAGCAGTGGTCATGGCGGACTCTGACTCTGAAGAAAAAGGTTAGGTTCGAGACCCTGGAGGTTTTTTTTTTTTGGAAATTGAAAAATAAAATAAATTAAATTTGAAATTTAATCCGAACGTAGTCTAGTCAAAAGTGTAAGAGCAGCAGTGGTCCATGGCAGGACTCCTGACTCTGAAGAAAAAGGTTCAGGGTTCGAGACCCTGGAGGTTTTTTTTTATTTTGGAAATTGAAAATAAATAAATAATTAAATTGAAATTTAATCCGAACGTAGTCTAGTCAAAGTGTAAGAGCAGCAGTGGTCCAGTGGCAGGACTCCTGACTCTGAAGAAAAAGTTCAGGGTTCGAGACCCTGAGGTTTTTTTTTTTGGAAATTGAAAATAAATAAAATAAAATTAATTTGAAATTTAATCCGAACGTAGTCTAGTCAAAGTTCGAGACCCTGAGGTTTTTTTATTTTGGAAATTGAAATAAATAAAATAAAATTAAATTTGAAATTTAATCGAACGTAGTCTATCAAAAGTGTAGAGCAGCAGTGGTCCAGTGGCAGGACTCCTGACTCTGAAGAAAAAGGTTCAGGTTCGAGACCCTGGAGGTTTTTTTTTTTATTTTGGAAATTGAAAATAAAAAAAAAAAAAAAAAAAAAAAAAAAAAAAAAAAAAAAAAAAAAAAAAAAAAAAAAAAAAAAAAAAAAAAAAAAAAAAAAAAAAAAAAAAAAAAAAAAAAAAAAAAAAAAAAAAAAAAAAAAAAAAAAAAAAAAAAAAAAAAAAAAAAAAAAAAAAAAAAAAAAAAAAAAAAAAAAAAAAAAAAAAAAAAAAAAAAAAAAAAAAAAAAAAAAAAAAAAAAAAAAAAAAAAAAAAAAAAAAAAAAAAAAAAAAAAAAAAAAAAAAAAAAAAAAAAAAAAAAAAAAAAAAAAAAAAAAAAAAAAAAAAAAAAAAAAAAAAAAAAAAAAAAAAAAAAAAAAAAAAAAAAAAAAAAAAAAAAAAAAAAAAAAAAAAAAAAAAAAAAAAAAAAAAAAAAAAAAAAAAAAAAAAAAAAAAAAAAAAAAAAAAAAAAAAAAAAAAAAAAAAAAAAAAAAAAAAAAAAAAAAAAAAAAAAAAAAAAAAAAAAAAAAAAAAAAAAAAAAAAAAAAAAAAAAAAAAAAAAAAAAAAAAAAAAAAAAAAAAAAAAAAAAAAAAAAAAAAAAAAAAAAAAAAAAAAAAAAAAAAAAAAAAAAAAAAAAAAAAAAAAAAAAAAAAAAAAAAAAAAAAAAAAAAAAAAAAAAAAAAAAAAAAAAAAAAAAAAAAAAAAAAAAAAAAAAAAAAAAAAAAAAAAAAAAAAAAAAAAAAAAAAAAAAAAAAAAAAAAAAAAAAAAAAAAAAAAAAAAAAAAAAAAAAAAAAAAAAAAAAAAAAAAAAAAAAAAAAAAAAAAAAAAAAAAAAAAAAAAAAAAAAAAAAAAAAAAAAAAAAAAAAAAAAAAAAAAAAAAAAAAAAAAAAAAAAAAAAAAAAAAAAAAAAAAAAAAAAAAAAAAAAAAAAAAAAAAAAAAAAAAAAAAAAAAAAAAAAAAAAAAAAAAAAAAAAAAAAAAAAAAAAAAAAAAAAAAAAAAAAAAAAAAAAAAAAAAAAAAAAAAAAAAAAAAAAAAAAAAAAAAAAAAAAAAAAAAAAAAAAAAAAAAAAAAAAAAAAAAAAAAAAAAAAAAAAAAAAAAAAAAAAAAAAAAAAAAAAAAAAAAAAAAAAAAAAAAAAAAAAAAAAAAAAAAAAAAAAAAAAAAAAAAAAAAAAAAAAAAAAAAAAAAAAAAAAAAAAAAAAAAAAAAAAAAAAAAAAAAAAAAAAAAAAAAAAAAAAAAAAAAAAAAAAAAAAAAAAAAAAAAAAAAAAAAAAAAAAAAAAAAAAAAAAAAAAAAAAAAAAAAAAAAAAAAAAAAAAAAAAATTTTTTTTTTTTTTTTTTTTTTTTTTTTTTTTTTTTTTTTTTTTTTTTTTTTTTTTTTTTTTTTTTTTTTTTTTTTTTTTTTTTTTTTTTTTTTTTTTTTTTTTTTTTTTTTTTTTTTTTTTTTTTTTTTTTTTTTTTTTTTTTTTTTTTTTTTTTTTTTTTTTTTTTTTTTTTTTTTTTTTTTTTTTTTTTTTTTTTTTTTTTTTTTTTTTTTTTTTTTTTTTTTTTTTTTTTTTTTTTTTTTTTTTTTTTTTTTTTTTTTTTTTTTTTTTTTTTTTTTTTTTTTTTTTTTTTTTTTTTTTTTTTTTTTTTTTTTTTTTTTTTTTTTTTTTTTTTTTTTTTTTTTTTTTTTTTTTTTTTTTTTTTTTTTTTTTTTTTTTTTTTTTTTTTTTTTTTTTTTTTTTTTTTTTTTTTTTTTTTTTTTTTTTTTTTTTTTTTTTTTTTTTTTTTTTTTTTTTTTTTTTTTTTTTTTTTTTTTTTTTTTTTTTTTTTTTTTTTTTTTTTTTTTTTTTTTTTTTTTTTTTTTTTTTTTTTTTTTTTTTTTTTTTTTTTTTTTTTTTTTTTTTTTTTTTTTTTTTTTTTTTTTTTTTTTTTTTTTTTTTTTTTTTTTTTTTTTTTTTTTTTTTTTTTTTTTTTTTTTTTTTTTTTTTTTTTTTTTTTTTTTTTTTTTTTTTTTTTTTTTTTTTTTTTTTTTTTTTTTTTTTTTTTTTTTTTTTTTTTTTTTTTTTTTTTTTTTTTTTTTTTTTTTTTTTTTTTTTTTTTTTTTTTTTTTTTTTTTTTTTTTTTTTTTTTTTTTTTTTTTTTTTTTTTTTTTTTTTTTTTTTTTTTTTTTTTTTTTTTTTTTTTTTTTTTTTTTTTTTTTTTTTTTTTTTTTTTTTTTTTTTTTTTTTTTTTTTTTTTTTTTTTTTTTTTTTTTTTTTTTTTTTTTTTTTTTTTTTTTTTTTTTTTTTTTTTTTTTTTTTTTTTTTTTTTTTTTTTTTTTTTTTTTTTTTTTTTTTTTTTTTTTTTTTTTTTTTTTTTTTTTTTTTTTTTTTTTTTTTTTTTTTTTTTTTTTTTTTTTTTTTTTTTTTTTTTTTTTTTTTTTTTTTTTTTTTTTTTTTTTTTTTTTTTTTTTTTTTTTTTTTTTTTTTTTTTTTTTTTTTTTTTTTTTTTTTTTTTTTTTTTTTTTTTTTTTTTTTTTTTTTTTTTCAAAGTGTAAAGGCCTGCGAATGAATCGGGTAGTTTTAATAAAAAAATAATTAATGATTATCATTTAAAAGGCAGTGGCACCTTAAAAGAAGGTTCGCGGGTTTTTTTTAAATTGAAAAAAATAAAAAATTAATTTATACGTTTCAAGAGGCAGTTTGGATTAAAGAGGTTCAGGTTTTTTTTTTTAAATTGAAAAAAAAAATAAAATAAATTTTAATTACCAACGTGTTAGAAAGGGGGCCAGCCCTGAAAGAGGTTCGCGATTTTTTTTTGAAATAAATAAAAAAAATTAAATTTAAAAAAAAAAACCATGCAGTCAGTCATTAAGAAGGTCGGTCCCCTCTTCGTTGAATAATTTAAATAAAACTATATAAATTAACACGTGTCGTAAACAGAAGTCAGTGAAAGTTTTATGGTTTATAAAAAAAAAAAAAAATAAATTAATGAAATTATCAAGGTAGCAAGTGGTCAGTGGCAGCGACTGAAAAGGTGGCGGTTTTTTTTTTTTTTTAAATAAAAATAATAATAATAAATAATTAGAGCAGGTTGGATGGCTTGAAAAAGTTAGGGTTCAGTGATTTTTTTTATTGAAAATAAATAAAATAATAAATTAATGAATATCAGAAGTAAAAGGGCCAGTGGCAGCCTGATCTGAAGAAAGGTTCAGGTCGGACCTGGAAGGTTTTTTTTTATTTTGAATTGAAAATAAATAAAATAAAATTAAATTTGAAAATAAATAAAGTAAAAAATTAAGAGCAGTTGCCATGAGGATCTGACTAAGAAAAGGTTCAGGTTCGAGACCCGGGAAGTTTTTTATTAGGAAATTAAAAAAACAAAATAAATTTTAAATTAATCCAATGAATCATCAAAAGTGTAAAGGCATGTATGGCAGACTCCTTCTAGAAAAAGGTTCAGGGTTCGAGACCCTGGAATTTTTTTTTTATTTGGAAATGTTAAAATTAAAAAATAATTTTATATTTATTAAAACGTAATAGTCAAAATGTAAAAGTGGCAGGGAAGACTCTTAAGTAAGAAAAAGGTTCAGGGTCGAGCACTGGAGGATTTTTTTTTTTATGAAAATTAATTATTTAAAATTAAAAATAAATTAAAAATTAATATATTGTCAAATGTAAGACGCTGGTCAGTGGGGGACCCTGTTCGTGAGACTCCGTTCGAAATAGGTTTTTTTTTCTTATTTTGAAATTAAAAATAAATTAGAAAATAAAAAAATTGAAATTAATGAACATTTAGTAAAATTTAAGAGAGCATGGTCAGGGTAGAGACTCTGCCGAAAAAAGTTCAGTTGAAAGAAAGGTTTATTGGATTTAAATTTAAAAATTTGAAATTGAAATTAATCGAATTCAAGTAAATTAATCGAAGTGTCAGTAGGGTTCTACATGAGTAGTCAGGTCTGACCTGGAAGAAATTTTATTGAATTGAATTTAATTAATAATAAATAAAAAATAAAACGTTAAGTGAAATTTAAGCAGCAAGTGTCAGGTCAAGACTCTGAAGGGAAAAGGGTTCATGGAGAACCCAAGGTTTAAAATTGGAAATGTAACAAATAATAAAATTTATTTGGAAATTAAAACTTTAAATAGAAGTAAAGACAGTTGCATGCAGATCTTGTCTTAAAAAAGGCAGGGTTTCGAACCTGAATTTTTTGATTAAATTGAAAATAAAATAAAAAATTTTAAATTGAAATCCAAATATTAAGTAAAAGTGAGACCAAGTTTCCCTAGATCTATTGAAGAAAAAGGTCGGGTAAAGACCTGAGAAGTTTTTTATTTTTGGAAATGAAAAGAATAAATTTTTAAATTTAAATTTAATCAAAAAAATTTATAAATTAAAACAGATTTCCCTTGGACTCCACTCAAAAAAAAAGGTTAAAAGGTTCGAGATGGAAGGTTTTTTTATTTCGAAAAAAAATATTAAATGGGAATTTTAATTTAATGGAGTTAGAAAATTTAAGAAATTTGGACCAAAAAAAAAAAAGTTCGGGTTGACCTGGAAGTTTTTTTTATTTGGAATTAAAAATTTAAAAAAAAATTAAATTTAATAGAATAGTTAAGAATTAAAATTTTTTAAATTGTAAGAAGACTCTTATTAAAAAAAAAGGTTCAGGTTCGAGATGGAAGGTTTTTTTTTTTTTGGAAATTAAAAAAAAAAAATTAAATTTACCCAAATTTTTCAAAGTGTAAGAGAAAAAAAAAAACATGGCCTGGATTTTGGAAAAGGTTAGGTTCAGACCCGAAGGTTTTTTTCGAAATTGAAAATAAAAAAATTTATTTAAATTAATAAAAAGGTCTACAAAAGTTTAAGACATGGCCTAAAAATTTACTTTTAAGAAAAATTAGGGTTGGAAGGGGGGTTTTATTTAAATTGAAATAAATTTAAAAAATTATTTAAATTTATGAAGAGTTATCAAAATTTAGAAAAAAGGTGCCCAGTGCAGAACCCGAAAAATTTTGGTTGAAAACTAGTTTTTTTTTTGGGGGGGGTAAATTGAAAAAATAAAAAAAATTAATTGAAATTAATCGCTTTATCGAAAATTAAAGACAGAGTTGTCAGCAAGATTTTAAAAAAAGGTTCAGGTTGAAAATTAGGTTTTTTATTTTAAATTGTAAAATAAATTAAAAAAAAATTAAATTTAAATTTAACCGAAGTAAAGTTAGT
>JASTWB010000568.1:0-13804 GCA_032158295.1 Pycnopodia helianthoides | reverse complement strand
AACAACTACAAACGCCAATCTACTGGTAAGGGGTCTTGTCAAAATTAATCCCGGACAGCCATTGGACGGCGCCGGTCCAAGTGTAGACAATGTATAGACAATGTTTTGTTTTATATAGTTGTTATATATTTGTTACCGTTTTATTGTTTATTTTTATACACAGTTGAATGTTTCCATTGATATTTTTAATAGATAAACTTATATTTGGATAAACCTAGTTTATGAGAATTCTACACATAATAATTGATTGTTAGGTTAATTTGAACATCAGACTGCTTGAATCTGTGTAATACCAAGAAACCAGTTACTGCGTACACAGACAATTGAAATGCTTATATGAAACTATTATGCTGAATAACAATTTTTCTAAGTTATATTGTATCCAGTTGTGAATATGTAATATGTTCGTTAGTTAGTTAGTTTATTACTTTTTGAGGGTGGGTTGTTTTTCTCGAATTGTTATCGTTTTTAATGTAAAGGCATATTTAATGTATACCTCCAGCTTTTTTTTAAATCAACTTAAAAACATTAGTTTCAATATATTCAACTAGATTTTAAATTATTGTGTCAATGCTCCACATTAATGTCTCGCTAAATTTGCAAAGTACCTAAGACAGAAAGGAGAGGCTACTGGCTGATAACAATGATTGTTTTTTAATAACTTATTCGTACAATTTTCTAAATTTGCATACATTTTAATGAAGCGGTTGACGCACTGAAACACTGCGCTATAAAGAGTCGGGTTGTATTAGGGGAAGGGTTAAGACGAAAAAAACAAAGAACATTACAATCCCGTTTTTGTCAAGTGTTTTGTTGGAAGGCCACACATTAATTTGAAGTTTCCAAATCAGAATCCCTTGTTGCTTGTTATGGACAAGATTAAATACAACTTTAAAAAATTAACGATTACGTAAAACTATAAATTGAATAAATTCAGTCGTATTTTAATATTTTAAGGCATACCCATTATAACCTTTGTGAGAAAATAAGCAAAAATAGCTGCTTTAAAAGCCTAATGACAAACAGAGTATTTAAAACTATTATGTGTTTTCTTTGCGAGTTAGCGAACCACGATTACCCAAAGTGGATGGTGGAGTCCGCAATCTTTTGTTTATATTTTCGGAAAAACAACCCCAAAACAACATACAACAACTCAAAAGAAGACTTTTTGTTCATCATTTTAATAAGTTCAATGTAAACGGAAGTTGAGGAGGTATGCTTAGCACTAATGTGGATACACCAACGTGTAAGGTATTTAAACACGAGGGGGTGGGGGAGGAGGGTGGGGGGTACAACGAGGAAGACTAAAATAGAGAAACAGTCAGTAAGAGAGGGTTCTAAATACAATATATAATAAATAAAAACAATTAAAACAGCAGTTACAAATTATCAGGAGGAAAAACGACCTTACCTTTCATTTATGTATTTGAAGTTAATGTTATTTGGTATTATATGGACTGTTCCTGCTTGTAAACTTAGACGGACAAATACATGTTGTTTTTATGAGTATAAGTTAAACGTTACAGAAAGTTAGCTTTGAGATAAACTTTTCCTCACCATTACTCAAATATATAAAATTAAGAAATCATATTGAGCTGGATTTACCAGGCACTTGTTGGAATAAGATACAACAGCCTGAAACATGTCAGCCCTTCACGCCGTTGTCTGAAAGCCTTGTCAACCAATTATAGCCTAGACAATCATTGTCTCTTTACTTTTGCCCATACCATTGAAACCAATCATGACGGGTATTAATGTATATTGATTATTTGATTGGGTATAACTTATACTTTTTCCAGTTACCCTGAATGAGGGAAATCAGTTTTAATTGATACCGGTATGCGGTCCCCAGTACCAACAGAGGAATTTAAGCTGGCCTTCCTTAAAAGTAGAATCATATTTGGTGAGTAAAAATTAACGACCTTGAATAACTTACTTGGTGAGAAACACTGAAGCTGTTGAGAGTGTAATCTATTTTTGAGAAAGGATTTCTTGGAAACATTTCAAACAAAAACATGTGAATTTGAGAAACATTTGAAAGACGGTGTCTCTCTGTAGGGAGCGATCCAGCTTAGTGTTGTATATTGTCATTATTTCTGAATTGGCAATGCCTCTCAGAAGTCAGGAAACTGAGGTGGAGGGCAACATATAGATTGCTGTTTTTCATTCCCGATGCAAAATTCCACCAATGATATTCTATTACACTTCGTATACTATCATGACACTTGTGCCCTTGAGCAAGGCACTTAACCATAATTGGGAAGGTAGTGCATTCTGCTTTACCAGTCAGGCTCCTAGTGGATGATACCCATGCCTACATCCTTACGGGCTTCGAAGGAGGTAAACCTGTTTCAGCCCCAGGAGTAGGCTAGGTGAAAACGTGCCACTGGTGTCCGTTGATTTGGGTCAACAGCCCAAATCAGTTAAAAGTTTGCCCTCACCTTGAAGTGGCCGTTCGGCCTTGTGAGTTAGGCAATATCTCATTAAAACAAATGTTAAAAAAATATATATATATTTGTTAAACGCCAGAAATAATAACTGGTCAATCCACCACCCCTGCAAGCAATTTACAATGGAAACGATTACAGTATAATAATTCAAAACCTAATTACCACACCATTTAAAAAAAATAAAAAAAATAAAAAAATATGTTGAGATCGCAAGATTCTTTTGGAAGTTTGTTTGCTCGCCTTGAGTGTGAACAGCGAACAGAACACTGCAATGGTCATCCAAATTACCTTAAATGAACACGGCAACGAATTTTCTTACCATTCATAGATTTAATTTATTTGTTTTCCGTTTGGGCTTACAACTCCAAACAAGATTTTTCTTTAACAAAATAATCCGGGTGTCCAGATGTTTTTACACAACTTTTTGTTTCCATTTTCTTTTCTATTTTCGCCCGAGTTTCCTTGAAAAAAACTTGAAAAACACGAACTTTGAGTTCATGTTAATATAACTTTTAGAACAAAAGGTAAATGTTTTTAAAAATTTCAAAAATGATAAAAAAGCGCCAACTGTTAAAGTTACACTGAAGAAGTTGGGAACAAACAAAGTTTAATGTTTATATCATTGATTATTTTTTTGACTCTACGATCTTGAAGGAAGCAGTGTTGTGATAGCAAAGTCAATTCTTTAATTTCCGTTGTAACTTTTCTTTATTTAATACTTGTTTGGAATGGACCATGAGTTGTCCTCAGTGTGGAACTAATAATAATAATAAAAGCTAGAAAGCACATTATCTTTACTTAAGCAAATATGGGTATCTCTGCCCAGACTCCGTTGTGTATCTGTGTTTTATCCTGTGAGTTTAATGCTTTTATTGGTTGTACTGTAACTGGTTAATTGTTAGAGTTAATTAATCACTGGATTTATTTAACCAATGATGCTCAAAAATATAATCACCTGAAGTTAGCTATGTTGGTTGTGCTGGTTAGAGGCAACTTTATTTAAGTTTTTTGTTTTGATGTTTTCATCAAAAGTTGGATGTAATGTATAACACAACAAGTAGTTTTGGGCCTGAACCACTAACTAACAGTCTGTGTACAATAACAGTCATAATACTCATTTGACTAAAGAGAGTTTTCATCAAAACTCATTGAGGTCTATGACTTGACTCTTAAAATGGTAAGATATTGCATCGTTTCTTAACTTCGTTCTATTAGTAGGTAAACACAATTCCAAACAAAGCAGTGTTGATCATGGGGACTCGGGTGCAACCTTGCTAAAACATAGTTTTCTTTTTCAAAACTAGGAAATGAAGATAAGCATAGTAACAAAACACAGCAATACTAGATAATGCAGTTTGGATTTTAAACAAAAGCATTGATTGTGTGGGGATTCAATCATTTTCCAAATAAACAAAAAGAAGGGAAAAACAGATTAGATCAAGCTAAAAACTACGGAGCCCCTAAACGCTGGCACAGTTCAAAAAACGAATATTCTGCGTTTTGAGTTTTCACGAAGAGACACTTTGTATGACCTAGATAAATTTGAGTTTTCACGAACATACACTTTCGTTGACGCATTGGTTTGTACACGACGCGCTGCACAGAGACATCGTTCACGCAGTTTACACGAAGATACACTTGTATTAAATATTAATAATCACTCATTAATTAAACTTACTACGGTAGAAATAATAAAAGATTTGCACGATTTAAGATCTAAACTTTCATGCATGGTAAAATGTATAATTGGCAAACAGTTTCCGAGACAATGATTTAAAAAAATAATAGTCTAACTTCAAACGCGGTTTTCTCCAAACAAGAAAGGTTAGCTGCAGGGGCTTAATTTGGATGCAATCAAAATGGGTTGCACCTTTGAACACAGATCATTGCTACCATTTTGCATTGTAATGATGCGTGGTTCTTGGCTAACTATTCTAGGCACAGCTCTCTGAACGTCAACAACCAGCCAACCTCCTTGACATACAAATTGAACTTGTACATTCTTGATACCCAAGTTTGTTTTAAACGAAGTATGACCTTCACTGTTAAAAATTGCCGTAAATTTACGGACTCCGTAAAGTGAAATATTCCGTATTTTCGCCGTAATTTTACGGACTTTCCGTAAATGCAAATATTAATTATGCTAATTAGCGTAATTACAATCAACCACATTTGCCCAAACACCAATACATAATATTGTACATGTAAGTATATATTGTTATTTCGCCCACAACCGTGTAAACATGTACAAACTCATGTAAGGGTCTTTCTAATTTACGGAATGAAAACACTTTTCCGGTAATTTTGCTGCCAGAAAAAAAAATAGCGTTCCGTATTCCTGCAGCATAATTACCGGAGTCCGTAAATTTACGGACATTTTTAACAGTGTTTGCTTTCAATGGCATCCCTAAAACGTCTAATAAATGATTGTCCCACTATCGAAACTCTTGTAACCTCAATCACCTTATGTTGTGACTTTTCAAGTTAAATAAGACAACGTAAGAATGATGCCAAACCTGGCTGACTTACCCATAAATGGTTGAAAGTTTTGCAGAGCTATCGGGAAAATTGAAGAGACAAACTTGGGCGCTGTTGCCTCTGCTGTAGCCAAGAATAGAATGCCCAGTACTCTAGCCGTTAATGGGTTGAAGACTTTGGTTTTCAGCCATTACCTTCCGTTTTTTTTTTTTTTTTTTTTTTTTTTTGCTTTTTTATTTGATTGTAAAGCCCTCACAAAAGAAGTCTATTAAAGCCTTTATGTGGTGCCCAGGCTGGTGCTTTAACCTTAACTAGTTTTAAAACTAACCCCTAATTAGGGTACACCTGTGCCCTGAATGTAAGCGAACAATAAGCCAAACTTGGTGTGTGACTCTTCACCCACACTAGCTCAAACTGTTCGACACGCTCTCCATAAATCAGATTAAACATTTTGTTCGTCTTGATAGTTGAACCTTTCGTAAACAGGAAGAGGTGACCGTGGGTTATAGGGTCAGGGGGATGGTCCAATGCGCATGTGTATACGTCAGCCCATCCCATCGCCTTTGTATGAGGCTGTAGGACCGAGCGAACTGTCTCTTATTCCGATCCTCTGACATCATACGTGGCTTATGTAGGATAGAGTCCTGGGAGCAGTTTACCTCGTGTAGGCTCATAATAAAGACCGGGGAGCAGTCTACCTCGTCTAGGCTCACGATAAAGACCGTGGAGCAGTCTACCTCGTGTAGGCTCATGATATTGACCGGGGAGCAGTCTACCTCGTGTAGGCTCATGATAAAGACCGGGGAGCAGTCTACCTCGTGTAGGCTCATGATATTGACCGGGGAGCAGTCTACCTCGTGTAGGCTCATGATAAAGACCGGGGAGCAGTCTACCTCGTGTAGGCTCATGATAAAGACCGTGGAGCAGTCTACCTCGTGTAGGCTCATGATAAAGACCGTGGAACAGTCTACCTCGTGTAGGCTCATGATAAAGACCGGGGAGCAGTCTACATCGTTTAGGCTCGTGATAAAGACCGGGTAGCAGTCTACCTCGTGTAGGCTCATGATAAAGACCGGGGAGCAGTCTACCTCGTTTAGGCTTATGAAAAAGACCGGGGAGCAGTCTACCTCGTGTAGGCTCATGATAAAGACCGGGGAGCAGTCTACCTCGTGTAGGCTCATGATAAAGACCGGGGAGCAGTCTACCTCGTGTAGGCTCATGATAAAGACCGTGGAGCAGTCTACCTCGTGTAGGCTCATGATAAAGACCGTGGAACAGTCTACCTCGTGTAGGCTCATGATAAAGACCGGGGAGCAGTCTACATCGTTTAGGCTCGTGATAAAGACCGGGTAGCAGTCTACCTCGTGTAGGCTCATGATAAAGACCGGGGAGCAGTCTACCTCGTTTAGGCTTATGATAAAGACCGGGGAGCAGTCTACCTCGTGTAAGCTCTTGATAAAGACCGTCGAGCAGTCTACCTCGTGTAGGCACGTGATAAAGACCGGGTAGCAGTCTACCTCGTGTAGGCTCATGATAAAGAGCGGGGAGCAGTCCACTAGGCTATAAGCATGAATAAATACACAAATGAGACATTGGTCAATGCAATATCACTCTCAACTCGTAAACCGTACGATGTATGTTACATAATTTCCCACAACATTCATATCTGATATCAGCAAAAGGTGAAAGGTTACTCTATGGGACAAAAATAGAGCCTTTTGAATCAAAGCTATTTCTAATTGGATTTAAGTCCGTGTCTTGATTGCCTGATACGGCTACGGCTGGTTTGCCGCGTCATCATGCGTTGAAGTATACAGGACGTCCTTAGCAACAGTCTTAGCCGTAGCCGTAACCATAGCTGCCTAATCTGATACGGCTTTGATTTTTTTGAACCATTGACCCAGCTACATTTATGGTTGAATAGTTCCTTCATGTAACAACAGTAAGTTTACTAAAGGGACTTTCCCTACAAAATCAAAGTTGACCGTGAACAAATATATCTTTTTTAGTGTACAACAAAAATGTTTTATGTTGATGGTCAACTTTGATTGCATACCCTAAACCCTGCAAATTAAATCAATCAAATCATTATCTGCAATAAAAAGTTAGGAATACTCTGAAACACTGGAAAACTATCAATTGTTGGTTTAACTTTGGCTAACCTAATGGTGTGGACAATCTTACACAATAAAAAAAGAGAAGTAAAACAGATAACGTGGAAACGACGCTCGTTTGTTTTTTTGTTTTCTCGATGCTTTTAGAAACGAACCGCTCAGAGTGGTCTGGACTTCTTTTTAGAAAACAGAATCGAGGCATTCATTTTAAGCTGTGAGCTATCGACTTTGGCCGATTCGGTGTTATTGTACAGAGGCACAAGGAAGTTGTGTATAGAAGTTGCGTTCAATGGTACAGATACAGACTGTATTACGTCTAGTATGGACTCACGCATTTAAGACTCGCATGTCATCTAAAGCCCAGGCCCAATTTTGTAGAGCTGCTACAAGTACAACAAGTAGCTAGGCGCAACCAAATTATGCTTACCAGAATAAGGTTACCAGCCAAACTACTATGCCACATGTACAATTTTGTGGCTTGAATCCTGCTAACTTTTGCTTAGCAGGCAATCGTTAAGCAATATTTTGTGCTGAAGCAGCTCTATGCAACTGGGCCCTGATATGCTTTCGGGAACATGGTCTAGTTACATCTGCTCTAAAATCGCAAAGGTCGTGGGTTCGACTCCCATCCGAGAAATAATAGAATGTTTTTTTGTCAACAGGACTCGGGAAAGATTTGAGTATACAGTGCTCAACACACATCGATGTAAGGGTAAAACACACCTTTGTATTATTCTTCATTTGCGGTGCAAGTTAAACAATATAATATTTCGGAAAGACGTTTATGAATTTGAGTGTGAACGAAACAAAATCGCACACTGTATCCTGTCAACATGTTTGAATATGCATAAGACATAAACAGTAGTTTTATTTACTCACCGGTAGAGAAGTCCCATTGACGTAGTTGGTATCCTCTTCACTGGTAAGCGTCATCAGATATGGCATTGAACGATCGGCTGTAGGTGTAGGTTGTGAGATTACATTTTAATTGGGCCACCATTAATTAGTACCAATCGTAAGACCTTATCTCTAAAACTAACTAACTAAGAACGCCAAATTATACAAGGGGGGGGGGGTATGGGGCACGTGCCCCCCTTTACAAACTTCGAGTGCCCCCCCCCCTCCCACGAAAAAAAGAAAAAAAAAAGGCAAAAGTGCTCACAACTATGGAAAAAGAAAAGAAAATGGAAGCAAGAGGAAAATGCGTGTTTGTAAAATGCGTGTTTGTAGTGTTCAGGATCACTACCACAGCCAACAAATGCCAAGAGTATAAGAGGATGGTGGCCCTCCTGCAGCTCCCCCTCCCAAAATAAAAGCATTGCCCCCACCACTGACAAACCCATTCCCTTGGGCCTCCCACTTGAAAACAATGCCCCCCGTGCCCCCCGTGTCCCCCGTGCCCCCCGTGCCCCCCCGTGCCCCCCGTGCCCCCCCGTGCCCCCCGTGCCCCCCGTGCCCCCCCCCGTGCCCCCCCCCCCCCCGATCGAAAGGTCCTTGCTATGCCGCTGCCAATTCGTGTTAAACCATTATTTTATTGATAGCAAAAGGTAAAGGCCGACATGAAATCAATGGATTTAAACTTAATAACCCATCTGCGTATAAATACAGTGGAATTGTGATCTTTACTGAGTGATTTATTTTTATGATTAGCTTACTTACTAATACAATGGAGAAATGGAACTACTATTTTTGGACCACGAAAGGCACAATCTATCAGAATGGTACAAGCTACAACTTCACGTATCAGAATGTAAACATTAGCAATACTATAATATATGAGGCAAATGTCAGTTTCAAATGGTATATTAGAAAATCACTCACTTGGCACGAAGTCCGGAAACCGGTTTTTGTTCACATTCTCAGGCAGCCTTCCGGACTCACTCATTTTGAAGGGAACTTTATAACTCAGCCTTTCTAGTATCTAAAATATAAACGAATAAGCTTAACCAGTATCATATTGACAGTTGCTGTAGCTTACATGTTTTTCCTATGCTGGTGTTCTCTGAAACACTGAACTTTTTCAACGCTTTATTGCTCTTGGTTCATAAGGACAGACATATTTGCTGTCTTGGTGTGCCAATTAACACCTCTTCCTTATCTAATCTACACTCAGTAAACACTCGCGGGTCAGAATTGACCCGGATTCCGTGAACCAGGGACGTAATCCATTTCTGGGTCAGACTGGCTGGAAAGTGGTTAATAATTAAACAAAAATATAAGTTTTTAACCCAGATTCGGTGTCATTTGACCCATTCCTTGGTCATTTTGACACATATTCCGGGTCTACTGTATACTGACTTATAAATGGGTCAGGCCCCACGGGATACGGATCCGGGCAAGTTTTGAACAGGAAGTTTTGAGAGTGTAAACTGCAAATACCTTTTTATGCCCCTGTTACCTTTAATTTACACTTAATAGTTAACACTCAATAAGAGTAATCTATTTTATTAGCTGCAGAAAAGTGTAATGTGGATAAAGGAAACACGAATGTGTACTAAGTCAATTTCAGTCAGCACCTCAAACTGTTGTGACATTTCCATCTTCTTCAGAGCGGTCAATTTACGACGGTATTCTGTGACATGGTACGTTGTGTCATCACTCAGGTAAGCCTCGAGAATGGCGTCATAAAGGAACTTGTATTGCTCCTGAAATTACAAAGTTACGGGGAAAAACATATAATGAAACAAAAAATATATCTGAAAACATTTGTTACTTAGTTTTCAAGACGTCCCACTGAAAGCAAAACAATTGAGAAAACTTAACAGTTCAGTTCTTGTGGTATTTGTGAACTCTTGACTTACCACTGTTTGCACTGACTTGATACGCCTATGTAGCATCTGATTGATGAAGCAAAGAACTTCAACCTGCCCCTCTTGTTTCATCTGTTCCAACATGGTTTCCAGAGTGATGTAGGTTCCTGTACGGCCAACTCCAGCACTAATAATATAATCGATCACAAAATGCAAGAATAAAAAAGGTAAAACAAGAATATACAAAATCCCCTTAATGTATCATTTTGTTTTATTGAACCGTCAAAACAAAATTAAGCAAGAAGACACAATTACACTCACAGTTATATTTAGTCAATCATAGTGAGAAATTCGTCAAAGTGGGCGAAAATGATTAGTAATGCGAGTGATTAGTCAATTGACGATTTCCTTTAAGAGAATGACAAACTATAGTTGGTGCATACGAATTGTTTCAAGTGCTGGACTAATTAATATAAGTGAAATACTACTTTGAATGAAGGACTAATTTGAAGGACGGACTAATTTGTCAATTGACAAATAAGCATCGTCACGTAAACAAGACATGGCGAAGTATTTTTTTACATTACAATTCAACTACTAACTTTTTGCGACATGACTAATTAAGAGCGCGATCCCACCAATACTTTTCAGGGCGTGATTTTTTTACATACAAAATTCACTGACTAACTTTTGCGACATGACTAATTAAGAGTGCGATCCCGCCAATTTTGTTGGCGGCAATTTGACCTTTTACTCATTTTTTGACGACTTTTGATTGTGCCGGGTTTCCCAGAAGCCCTCTTGGGGGCGTGCGCAAACCAATGATCGGGTCGCATTGAATGTACAGCAGCACACAGCAGCTGTGCTGTGTCGTCGCGTACAGTGGAATCGGATCGGATGGGACGTGTGTCAACAACCATGACAACGACATGACATGATGATCGAGGGTAGCTAGCTAGCTCCGAAGACAAAAGTTGACTGGTGAAGGTGAGCATAATAATCATTGGAATATTCATCAGAGAATATAGTCTGAAGCACTGTGATTAAAGAAATTTCATTAGGTAATACGATAGAAACAACGACGTGATGTAACGTGAAAAGTTTGTGTTGTTTTTGACCACACTGTGCATGGACATGATGGATGGAGTGAGATGTAGTGTAGGGACGGTACATGTATGTAGTGACATGACACACACACGCCGTTTCGTTTTACATGTTTTTATACTCACTCATTGCAGGCAGCGTACATGCGAAGTTTATCAAGTAAATTGAAGTGAAAAATCTCCGACTTTCACCCCGTAATTTATACAAGTAGAATAGAATTTAATGTAGAATACTATGTCAGTTTGAATACTTTTTTTAAACATGTTTATTTAATTAATAAGTTAAAACGACAGCAAACAAAAACCAGAAAAGGACGGGGGAAAAAAAAAGTTTTGTTGCTGGCTAGCCAGCTAGCCCCATTCTGATTATGTGGCCCATGAAACTTTGTATCCTGGGCCACAACCGTACCCCCAGGAAAATTACTGGGTTTTCAACCTTCAACCTTACTCGACTTGTAATTATTGTGCCTGCACTCAGCGGGGTTCTGTTGTAACTGATAAGCATATGACTATGACAGTATGAGTAATGACACTCCCGTTATAACTTTTTTGGAAATGTCTCAATTTTTGCAAAAAAAAATGTCAAATTCTTGTTGACAAAAAACGCTCCCATTTAAACAATACACTGACGAAGTTCTGTGAAACAGTCTGGTTGCCAGTTAAACTGGAATATTGGGACGGGAACCAGTCAAAGCAGAATTTCGTGGGTGTGGGAGCATTTTACACAAAAAGAATTTGACATTTTTTTGCAAAATTTGAGACATTTTAGAAAACAATTATATAGTGGGTGTTGCGCATGTTGATTTTGTTCGTGAAGCTAGCTGTGTAGCTGTGTGTGTACGGGCACGAGCAAACAAACGATAATTTTCTACAGTTGCAATGTTTGTATCAGGGACTTGCATGTATGCAACTGCCTCGCAAGGAAGGTGCACACATCAAGGTACCCTTGCATGTATTCATAACAAATGTTTATGTTGATCAATTACAGATATCAAGGACAGAAGTCATTTTTTTGCAAGCTACACAAATAACCTGACCATGGCTACTACAAATAAGTAAGTTTGACAATAATGGTGCACACATTGATTATGTAGGATTGGGTTACTTTTAATGATATTTTGTAATTGGTTGAAATGTTGCTTAATCCTCGAGACTTCTGGATGATAATTTATTACTCTCTTAGATTTTGATAAAAAAAAAGATTCCTCATGTGAGTGATGAACACACAAAATTTGGGCTCACAAACTTAGTCATTTCCGTCATTTCTCAGTTACGACACCCCTTAAAATGTTCTATTGTACCTCGCCCCTTTTTACTCACTCCAAGCGGCATATATGTCAAAATTTTACTTTGCAGATGCAGTGGCAACAGCTGCTGTCCTTGCCCTACCAAGGATTCTGAAGGAGAAGAGCGACATGTTCACCTACCAGGTACATGAACAAAGCATTGCTATTAAAACTTTGATTTTTTTGTAAAATAACATCCCTCTACTTGTACATTATCTTTCAATCTTCACCCACTGTACCGTCCCATTTTTAGTAACTCCCACAGGGTTTGCATTGCATTCCAGTCATTTGTGTCCGCTGCTGATGTTACTGAATATCTAGCCTCCAGCATTAAGCCTAACTGTTTCATACTTCAAGCAAAACCAATTTTGAATCAAATTTTGGTGATCTTGATGTAAAACACATGTTATGCAGCGTTAATGACAGCCTAAAACACAATTCAGAGCCCATTATGTAAACAACTCATCATGCTAATGGAATTGAGGAAACGTAGTAGTGTAACTAACCAAGTCCCTCCTCCCTACATTTTTTTGATGTTATTTGCAAGTACCATGTTTCAAACAACTGCAATATTAGAGTCGATCCCATATTTTCCTAGAAGGAGTTATCCTGAACAAGTTCTATTGTAATGTTGTTTCAAACAGGATGACGCTGAAAAAGCCCAGAAGGCTGTACACGCGGTGATGGACTGTAAAAGTCCATTAACATCTACTTCGTTCAAGCTCTTAGTGGAAGGTGTTAAGGTTTGCACATGCACAGATGTTGTTACAGCTTTTGCCTGTTTTGTCTGTTCATTTTATAATTTTCACCTACAATATGAACCAAATCAGCAGAAGACACTAGAATTTACACAAGTGGCACTACTTGATATTAAAGATAAGTGCCCGGTGGCCAAGCCAGTGCTCACCATGATTTCCAGGCTAAACAAAGTTATGACACAAAAGGAAGATTGAACTGCTTGTGGACTGAAACAAAGGATTCAACAATTATGATTAAGAGACCATCCTTTCCAAAGTTACCTTATGTGCCTCGGCTATTTCATGTAACACTGTTTTGAGTGTGAAAATGTCTTCTGCTGACTTGGTAGATATTGAACATGATTGTTGAAGTATTAAATTGTTTTAAAGGTATGGTTTAATTTGAGCAAAGAAAGTTCGACTGAACTAGGACTTGAACCAAGACCCCTAGATTGCCGTATCCAGAGCTCTTGGGTTCAAGCCCGCTTCAGTCAAATTTTCTTTGCTCAAATTGAATTTTATTTATTATGTATAAAAACAAATGGAATGTTTCTTTTTTAAATGAAATTAAAAATACAAAAGAAAAAAGTGTAGTGTTAAATATGAAGAAACGGCTGTTCCATGCTATTTAAAATGCCTTTTAAACTTGAGTTGGTGCAGTGATAGTTATGAAAAAACAAGTTGTTCCTTATAATGCCTTTAAACTTGAACTGGTGCAATGTTATGAATTGAAGTTGACTTTTAATTTGAGCAAAGAAAATTCGACTGAACTAGGACTTGAACCAAGACCCCTAGATTGCCGTACCAGCACCCTTCCACCTAAGCTATCCAGAGGTCTCGGGTTCAAGTCCCGGTTCAGTTAAATTTTCTTTGCTCAAATTGAATT
>JASTWB010000567.1:0-13848 GCA_032158295.1 Pycnopodia helianthoides | reverse complement strand
GTCAGTCCCTCCTGCTACCAATTACCCACTTGTCACTTGTGTGCACAAACCATTTTACCTTGACTTGCCACAGTCCTAAAAAAAAAAATACACTTACAAAATCTGTGTCTGCAGTTTCTTCCCAGAACATAATTATTTGCAAACTTTTTATATGTGTTCTTCTGAATTGTCTTTGTCCAGTAGGCACAGCTTTTTCTTCAAATGTTTGTGCTGTATGTGTCGCCTCTACATCCCATGGCTCATTAAAAGGTACAGTTGAGTATTATTAAACGTGTAATACAGGTAGCTCTGGTAGAAGAGACAGTTTGTGACCTAAATCAAAAGTTCAGTTTTCGGGAAGTTTCTTCTTCCCCATATCGTTTCTGACGGTAGTCAGCTTGAAAAGCCCTATGGAATTTGCCCCTTGTTCCGGGGCTTGAACTTGGTTGGGAAATCCACAGGAATGCAGGGCTTGCATGTTGCCTACAATATGCAGTAACCACTAGTAAGACCAGAATTTCTGTTACAAGACCAGAATCAAAGAGAGAAATCCATTATCTAGACATTTTAACATGTAAACTGTTTTTATCTGAACAAGCACTGACGCAAAAGTGATTTCATTTCTTTTATGGGGTGGGTAGTTCAAAAACAGAGTTGGAAGATATTTAGCAGATTGACTCAAAGTTAACATTGGATTTTATATCTTTCTTCCTCAAGTAACTACTTCGTGATGTACATTACATGTATTTTTCGGGTCTGCGTTCCAAATCAAAATAATGGCCTTTGCTCCTGCAGGGTTATGATGTTGCTTGCCACTCGTCAGAATTTAGTGTGTGAGGGCTGAATTTAATTTCTGATCAGACACTTTGGTCTGTGTCTAGCTGTTTGCTGGAGGAGATTTTACCCCGCAAACCAGCTCATTTACACTGCCAAAGAACTGTTTTTTTGCCATCCTTAGAGCAGCCAACTCTCCCTGTTTCTGCGAAAATAAATCCATCTTTCCATGTTCAGATAAACAAATTTGAAAATCTCCCCAATTAATTTAGGTTTTCCCCCATGTTCTTCATAACGCCCAATTTATTGTAGAAAAAATCCTTGACTGCAAGATGAAAATGTTGGCAGCTTGACCTTAGAGTGGTCTTTTGCATATAAGATCTTCTCTTGAAATCGTACACTTTCTAACTTAACTGTTGAAGCTTGTTAGACCCTATCAATATTTGAAGTTGTTGATATTTTCCTTATTGAATCAAGTTTTATATCAGTGGGATTTTGTTTGAATTTTTTGTTGCACCTGAGAAAGTACAGGCTCTTTGAGATATTGACCTTCACTTATAGTTTGGAGACTTTCAGATCATAACATATGCGCCGCAGGCTGATGGAACCACATTTAAAGTCTCTTTTTGTGTTGTTATGATAACAAGCCCAGTCTGTTCTGTGAGGTTTGCATCACTGGACCGCTAGGCCACAACACGCCACTAATTATTGTAGAACAGGACAAGGGATGATTGCATAGTCAGATTACGGGTCAGGCTCAATCCAGATTGGATTTCGAGCAGCAGAGGCAAACTTATAATTTCAAAATCTGTTGGAGTTAAGTAACCAAGTGTAGAAAAAACTTGAATTGGTCAGTAGTGGTCACTGATCTCTGGTCAGTCCCTCCTGCTACCAATTACCCACTTGTCACTTGTGTGCACAAACCATTTTACCTTGACTTGCCACAGTCCTAAAAAAAAAAATACACTTACAAAATCTGTGTCTGCAGTTTCTTCCCAGAACATAATTATTTGCAAACTTTTTATATGTGTTCTTCTGAATTGTCTTTGTCCAGTAGGCACAGCTTTTTCTTCAAATGTTTGTGCTGTATGTGTCGCCTCTACATCCCATGGCTCATGAAAAGGTACAGTTGAGTATTATTAAACGTGTAATACAGGTAGCTCTGGTAGAAGAGACAGTTTGTGACCTAAATCAAAAGTTCAGTTTTCGGGAAGTTTCTTCTTCCCCATATTGTTTCTGACGGTAGTCAGCTTGAAAAGCCCTATGGAATTTGCCCCTTGTTCCGGGGCTTGAACTTGGTTGGGAAATCCACAGGAATGCAGGGCTTGCATGTTGCCTACAATATGCAGTAACCACTAGTAAGACCAGAATTTCTGTTACAAGACCAGAATCAAAGAGAGAAATCCATTATCTAGACATTTTAACATGTAAACTGTTTTTATCTGAACAAGCACTGACGCAAAAGTGATTTCATTTCTTTTATGGGGTGGGTAGTTCAAAAACAGAGTTGGAAGATATTTAGCAGATTGACTCAAAGTTAACATTGGATTTTATATCTTTCTTCCTCAAGTAACTACTTCGTGATGTACATTACATGTATTTTTCGGGTCTGCGTTCCAAATCAAAATAATGGCCTTTGCTCCTGCAGGGTTATGATGTTGCTTGCCACTCGTCAGAATTTAGTGTGTGAGGGCTGAATTTAATTTCTGATCAGACACTTTGGTCTGTGTCTAGCTGTTTGCTGGAGGAGATTTTACCCCGCAAACCAGCTCATTTACACTGCCAAAGAACTGTTTTTTTGCCATCCTTAGAGCAGCCAACTCTCCCTGTTTCTGCGAAAATAAATCCATCTTTCCATGTTCAGATAAACAAATTTGAAAATCTCCCCAATTAATTTAGGTTTTCCCCCATGTTCTTCATAACGCCCAATTTATTGTAGAAAAAATCCTTGACTGCAAGATGAAAATGTTGGCAGCTTGACCTTAGAGTGGTCTTTTGCATATAAGATCTTCTCTTGAAATCGTACACTTTCTAACTTAACTGTTGAAGCTTGTTAGACCCTATCAATATTTGAAGTTGTTGATATTTTCCTTATTGAATCAAGTTTTATATCAGTGGGATTTTGTTTGAATTTTTTGTTGCACCTGAGAAAGTACAGGCTCTTTGAGATATTGACCTTCACTTATAGTTTGGAGACTTTCAGATCATAACATATGCGCCGCAGGCTGATGGAACCACATTTAAAGTGTCTTTTTGTGTTGTTATGATAACAAGCCCAGTCTGTTCTGTGAGGTTTGCATCACTGGACCGCTAGGCCACAACACGCCACTAATTATTGTAGAACAGGACAAGGGATGATTGCATAGTCAGATTATGGGTCAGGCTCAATCCAGATTGGATTTCGAGCAGCAGAGGCAAACTTATAATTTCAAAATCTGTTGGAGTTAAGTAACCAAGTGTAGAAAAAACTTGAATTGGTCAGTAGTGGTCACTGATCTCTGGTCAGTCCCTCCTGCTACCAATTACCCACTTGTCACTTGTGTGCACAAACCATTCTACCTTGACTTGCCACAGTCCTAAAAAAAAAATACACTTACAAAATCTGTGTCTGCAGTTTCTTCCCAGAACATAATTATTTGCAAACTTTTTATATGTGTTCTTCTGAATTGTCTTTGTCCAGTAGGCACAGCTTTTTCTTCAAATGTTTGTGCTGTATGTGTCGCCTCTACATCCCATGGCTCATGAAAAGGTACAGTTGAGTATTATTAAACGTGTAATACAGGTAGCTCTGGTAGAAGAGACAGTTTGTGACCTAAATCAAAAGTTCAGTTTTCGGGAAGTTTCTTCTTCCCCATATCGTTTCTGACTGTAGTCAGCTTGAAAAGCCCTATGGAATTTGCCCCTTGTTCCAGGACTTGAACTTGGTTGGGAAATCCACAAGAATAGAGGGCTTGCATGTTGCCTACAATATGCAGTAACCACTAGTATGACCAGAATTTCTGTTACAAGACCAGAATCAAAGAGAGAAATCCATTATCTACACAGTTTAACATGTAAACTGTTTTTATCTGAACAAGCACTGACGCAAAAGTGATTTCATTTCTTTTATGAGGTGGGTAGTTCAAAAACAGAGTTGGAAGATATTTAGCAGATTGACTCAAAGTTAATATTGGATTTTATATCTTTCTTCCTCAAGTAACTACTTCGTGATGTACATTACATGTATTTTTCGGGTCTGCGTTCCAACTCGAAATGATGGCCTTTGCTCCTGCAGGGTTATGATGTTGCTTGCCACTCGTCAGAATTTAGTGTGTGAGGGCTGAATTTAATTTCTGATCAGACACTTTGGTCTTTGTCTAGCTGTTTGCTGGAGGTGATTTTACCCCGCAAACCAGCTCATGTACACTGCCAAAGAACTGTTTTTTGCCATCCTTAGAGCAGCCAACTCTCCCTGTTTCTGCGAAAATAAATCCATCTCTCCATGTTCAGATAAACAAATTTGAAAATCTCCCCAATTATTTTAGGTTTTCCCCCATGTTCTTCATAACGCCCAGATTGTTGTAGGAATTTTCCTTGACTGCAAGATGAAAATGTTGGCAGCTTGACCTCAGAGTGGTCTTTTGCATATAAGATCTTCTCTTGAAATCGTACACTTTCTAACTTAACTGTTGAAGCTTGTTAAACCCTGTCAATATTTGAAGTTGTTGATACTTTCCTTATTGAATCAAGTTTTATATCAGTGGGATTTTGTTTGAATTTTTTGTTGCACCTGAGAAAGTACAGGCTCTTTGAGTTATTGACCTTCACTTATAGTTTGGAGACTTTCAGATCATAACATATGCGCCGCAGGCTGATGGAACCACATTTAAAGTGTCTTTTTGTGTTGTTATGATAACAAGCCCAGTCTGTTCTGTGAGGTTTGCATCACTGGACCGCTAGGCCACAACACGCCACTAATTATTGTAGAACAGGACAAGGGATGATTGCATAGTCAGATTACGGGTCAGGCTCAATCCAGATTGGATTTCCAGCAGCAGAGGCAAACTTATAATTTCAAAATCTGTTGGAGTTAAGTAACCAAGTGTAGAAAAAACTTGAATTGGTCAGTAGTGGTCACTGATCTCTGGTCAGTCCCTCCTGCTACCAATTACCCACTTGTCACTTGTGTGCACAAACCATTTTACCTTGACTTGCCACAGTCCTAAAAAAAAAAATACACTTACAAAATCTGCGTCTGCAGTTTCTTCCCAGAACATAATTATTTGCAAACTTTTTATATGTGTTCTTCTGAATTGTCTTTGTCCAGTAGGCACAGCTTTTTCTTCAAATGTTTGTGCTGTATGTGTCGCCTCTACATCCCATGGCTCATGAAAAGGTACAGTTGAGTATTATTAAACGTGTAATACAGGTAGCTCTGGTAGAAGAGACAGTTTGTGACCTTAATCAAAAGTTCAGTTTTCGGGAAGTTTCTTCTTCCCCATATTGTTTCTGACGGTAGTCAGCTTGAAAAGCCCTATGGAATTTGCCCCTTGTTCCGGGGCTTGAACTTGGTTGGGAAATCCACAGGAATGCAGGGCTTGCATGTTGCCTACAATATGCAGTAACCACTAGTAAGACCAGAATTTCTGTTACAAGACCAGAATCAAAGAGAGAAATCCATTATCTAGACATTTTAACATGTAAACTGTTTTTATCTGAACAAGCACTGACGCAAAAGTGATTTCATTTCTTTTATGGGGTGGGTAGTTCAAAAACAGAGTTGGAAGATATTTAGCAGATTGACTCAAAGTTAACATTGGATTTTATATCTTTCTTCCTCAAGTAACTACTTCGTGATGTACATTACATGTATTTTTCGGGTCTGCGTTCCAAATCAAAATGATGGCCTTTGCTCCTGCAGGGTTATGATGTTGCTTGCCACTCGTCAGAATTTAGTGTGTGAGGGCTGAATTTAATTTCTGATCAGACACTTTGGTCTGTGTCTAGCTGTTTGCTGGAGGTGATTTTACCCCGCAAACCAGCTCATTTACACTGCCAAAGAACTGTTTTTTTGCCATCCTTAGAGCAGCCAACTCTCCCTGTTTCTGCGAAAATAAATCCATCTTTCCATGTTCAGATAAACAAATTTGAAAATCTCCCCAATTAATTTAGGTTTTCCCCCATGTTCTTCATAACGCCCAATTTATTGTAGAAAAAATCCTTGACTGCAAGATGAAAATGTTGGCAGCTTGACCTTAGAGTGGTCTTTTGCATAAAAGATCTTCTCTTGAAATCGTACACTTTCTAACTTAACTGTTGAAGCTTGTTAAACCCTATCAATATTTGAAGTTGTTGATATTTTCCTTATTGAATCAAGTTTTATATCAGTGGGATTTTGTTTGAATTTTTTGTTGCACCTGAGAAAGTACAGGCTCTTTGAGATATTGACCTTCACTTATAGTTTGGAGACTTTCAGATCATAACATATGCGCCGCAGGCTGATGGAACCACATTTAAAGTGTCTTTTTGTGTTGTTATGATAACAAGCCCAGTCTGTTCTGTGAGGTTTGCATCACTGGACCGCTAGGCCACAACACGCCACTAATTATTGTAGAACAGGACAAGGGATGATTGCATAGTCAGATTATGGGTCAGGCTCAATCCAGATTGGATTTCGAGCAGCAGAGGCAAACTTATAATTTCAAAATCTGTTGGAGTTAAGTAACCAAGTGTAGAAAAAACTTGAATTGGTCAGTAGTGGTCACTGATCTCTGGTCAGTCCCTCCTGCTACCAATTACCCACTTGTCACTTGTGTGCACAAACCATTCTACCTTGACTTGCCACAGTCCTAAAAAAAAAATACACTTACAAAATCTGTGTCTGCAGTTTCTTCCCAGAACATAATTATTTGCAAACTTTTTATATGTGTTCTTCTGAATTGTCTTTGTCCAGTAGGCACAGCTTTTTCTTCAAATGTTTGTGCTGTATGTGTCGCCTCTACATCCCATGGCTCATGAAAAGGTACAGTTGAGTATTATTAAACGTGTAATACAGGTAGCTCTGGTAGAAGAGACAGTTTGTGACCTAAATCAAAAGTTCAGTTTTCGGGAAGTTTCTTCTTCCCCATATCGTTTCTGACGGCAGTCAGCTTGAAAAGCCCTATGGAATTTGCCCCTTGTTCCGGGGCTTGAACTTGGTTGGGAAATCCACAGGAATGCAGGGCTTGCATGTTGCCTACAATATGCAGTAACCACTAGTAAGACCAGAATTTCTGTTACAAGACCAGAATCAAAGAGAGAAATCCATTATCTAGACATTTTAACATGTAAACTGTTTTTATCTGAACAAGCACTGACGCAAAAGTGATTTCATTTCTTTTATGGGGTGGGTAGTTCAAAAACAGAGTTGGAAGATATTTAGCAGATTGACTCAAAGTTAACATTGGATTTTATATCTTTCTTCCTCAAGTAACTACTTCGTGATGTACATTACATGTATTTTTCGGGTCTGCGTTCCAAATCAAAATGATGGCCTTTGCTCCTGCAGGGTTATGATGTTGCTTGCCACTCGTCAGAATTTAGTGTGTGAGGGCTGAATTTAATTTCTGATCAGACACTTTGGTCTGTGTCTAGCTGTTTGCTGGAGGTGATTTTACCCCGCAAACCAGCTCATGTACACTGCCAAAGAACTGTTTTTTTGCCATCCTTAGAGCAGCCAACTCTCCCTGTTTCTGCGAAAATAAATCCATCTTTCCATGTTCAGATAAACAAATTTGAAAATCTCCCCAATTAATTTAGGTTTTCCCCATGTTCTTCATAACGCCCAATTTATTGTAGAAAAATTTCCTTGACTGCAAGATGAAAATGTTGGCAGCTTGACCTTAGAGTGGTCTTTTGCATATAAGATCTTCTCTTGAAATCGTACACTTTCTAACTTAACTGTTGAAGCTTGTTTAACCCTATCAATATTTGAAGTTGTTGATATTTTCCTTATTGAATCAAGTTTTATATCAGTGGGATTTTGTTTGAAATTTTTTATTGCACCTGAGAAAGTACAGGCTCTTTGAGTTATTGACCTTCACTTATAGTTTGGAGACTTTCAGATCATAACATATGCGCCGCAGGCTGATGGAACCACATTTAAAGTGTCCTTTTGTGTTATTTTAATAACAATCCCAGTCTGTTCTTTGAGGTTTGCATCACTGGACCGCTAATTATTGTAGCACAGAACAAGGGATAAATGCATAGTCAGATTATGGGTCAGGCTCAATCCAGATTGGATTTCGAGCAGCAGAGGCAAACTTATAATATCAAAATCCATTGGAGTTAAGTGACCAAGTGTAGAAAAAAAACTTGATTTGGTCAGTCGTAGTCACTGATCTCTGGCCAGTCCCTCTTGCTACCAATTACCCTCCTGTCACTTGTGTGCATAAACCAATTTATCTTGACTTGCCACAGTCCTTAACAAAAAAGTTACACTTACAAAATCTGTGTCTGCAGTTTCTTCCCAGAATATAATTACTTCCAAACTTTTTATATGTGTCCTTCTTAATTGTCTTTTTCCATTAGGCTCAGCTTTGTCTTCATGAGTGTGTGCTGTCTGTGTCGCCTCTACATCCCATGGCTCGTAAAAAGGTACAGTTGAGTATTATTAAAGGTATTATACAGGACTGGTAGATCTGACAAAAAAGTCTCAGACACCGTTTTTGTTTTGTGTGATCATCCATAAAAAAAAAATAAACCTGAAAAACGTGGGGCTCAATCTGTTAGGTCAGGAGAAGAAAGTGAAAAATCTCGTCAATTTTCAGCATGTAATTACCTTGTCCTTAATTTGGTTGTAACAACCCCTTTCCAGATTGGAGTTTGGAGAATGGAGGTTGGAGTTTGGGGTTTGGAGTTTGTAGTTCGCAGTTGTAGTCAGCAGTTTTTAGTTTCTACTTCAACCAAAAGCCTGCCTACACTACCTCTCCTCCAAGCAGACTGCGGATGTCAGATCCTCTTTACTCCTCCACCAGATTCTGCGCTTCTTGTCATTCATGAGCCTGTGATACATTATACTGACTGAGAGCGACATTATTTTGAGGTACTTTTTATCAAGTTACTGTTAATGTAAATTTGTTATATATTTGAATGTACAGACTAGTGATTTTTTGCACAGAGTGGAGGCTTCTGTGACTCATATTGGTCAATAGACTTACCAGGTCATCCAATGTCTTAAAGATGTGTGCATGCTCAGTACTTTTTCCAAAGTGGAAAATATTCCACTATGTTTGCTGCCACCTAGAGTTCCACTGATATAAACTGGATATAAATCCCCAGCAAACAAAATAACGTCCCTTCGACATTGCTAGGACGTTATTCAAATGTTGGGAGAACGTTTTTATTTAACGTCATACGGACGGATAAGTGTAGAGTTTTGTCAACGTCTAGATGACGTTGCGTTATGATGTTTTATAATAACGTTGTGACAACGTAAAAACTGCACTGCAAAAACAAGGTAATTTCTTGACGCAATTATATGATTTCTTTCTGAAGTTTTTCGATCAACTATAAATTGTTCATATTATATATATATGTTTCATGAATATTAGCAATTGATACAACAATATAATCAATTAATTACTTTCAACAATGTAAACTTACCAGTAGGCCATTACTACTTGTTGCGGTTGCCTAACTTCACTGTACCTGTATACTATTGTACAGCATGTACTATATAAGTGCATACCAACTTGTTGCTTTGGCAATCGTGGGTGTGTATTTTTACTACAGTTTTTCCACTTTAATAATATTTTTTGAAAGTAAAATTACATGTTTAGTTACTACATTAAATTTGCCACTAAGTCCTCTGATAGTTTAGACAAATACATGAAGAAATGAGTACACCTAATTCAAAAAATTGTCAAATTTCTCGAAATTTGTTGTAAATATGTTACAACTTCTTAGCCAAATCTACTAATTTGCATATGTGATATTACGTTGTCATAATGTTCCCAAGTAACCTGACAAAACTACAACATTCAAGCAACGTTGTAAAAAAACGTTAACGCGACTTTATTTAGAGGTTTTTAAGAAACATTGCCATAACGTTGTATTTATGTTTTAAAATAATGTTACAAAACCACAACCTTCAGGTAACGTTATGAAAGAACATTCACCTAACGATTGTATATGACGTCAAAAACCAACATTGAAAACGTCGTTTCTGCATTACCAAGTAACTTGACAGAACAATAACATTCAGAAAACGTTGCAAAATAATATTCACAAGACGTTTTTATACGGTTTTTAGGTTATTAAGTAACAAGACCAAACCGCAACCTTTTTGCAACGTTGCAGGTTAGTTGTGTTTTAGTTGGGAATTAACATTACCAAAACACAACTTCACAGTAATGTTATGATGACGTTACGTGTTAGCTGGGGATCTTCCCTTTATAATTCTATTGGTTTTCGGAAGAGTATTTTCATTCCCACTTGATGGTATCTTTCAGTGCTGAAGAGGTAAACCAACAAAAATGACCTCCCAGGTATAGCTTTTGGCCATAGGCAAACAATGATTAATGGAAACACGCAGATTTGTACACATGGATAACTAGCCGAGGGCGCCCTACTTGACTGATGTCTTGTGCATGAGGTTTATATCAAGAAAAACAAACCCTTCAGGAATAGAGCTGATTGCGTAGAAATCTCAATTAGCACACAGAATTGCTGAGGTGTTTGGGGGTGTGTTTTTGTCAAAATAAGTTTTGGTGTTAGGTTACCAATCAATGTACCACATTATGTTTAATGAAGTGACTGGTAATTTCTGATTGCAGCAAGGTCCTGACTGCTGACAGAGAAGACCGTAGTCTGTCTACTTTTCGTTGGACTATCCACCAGATGCTGAGTGTCAGACGCTGATACACTCGCAACCAGACGTCGGGGTTCAGATTGTTTTCAGCGAGTTTGTGATGGAGAAATTTGGTGGGAAGCTGCACAACTGACCGCCTCAAGGTCAGAATCTAACTTCTTAAGATTAGCAACTTGTGAGATTTTTTTCGAACATTTCTAATTGATTTTAATCGGCTGATTCCTTTTTTGTGTTTAGGTTCAAGAGAACAATCTCTCAGAACCTGCCAACACTTTTTTGGTTCATAAAAGCAATTTTCAATAAATTTGCTTTAGAGACAATCTCACAATGCTGAAATGATCTCAGATTTTTAATAATAAAAAAAAATGTTGACCATCCTTTGGCAAAAGCCATTAGTCAGTGTGACAATTTTCACTTTTTTCACTTATTAAAGAATGATTTTTCAAGGATCTTCACATACATGTTTTTGAGATTTCTTGATTTGATTGTCTCATTTACAGCTGAGTGATTTGACGAGAGAGATTTGATGAGAGAACAGAACGTCACCCTGTGCAGCCAGCTTAGCCCATTCGTCTGGTCACCCAAGGGCGCCCTGCTTGACTGATGTCATGTGCATGAGGTATGTATCAAGAAACAAACTTATCAAGAATGGAGCTGATTGCGTAGAAATCTCAATAAGCACACAGAATTGCTGAGGTGTTTGGGGGGTTGTGTTTTTGTCAAAATAAGTTTTGGTGTTAGGTTACCAATCAATGTACCACATTATGTTTAATGAAGTGACTGGTAATTTCTGATTGCAGCAAAATCCTGACTGCTGACAGAGAAGACCGTTGTCTGTCAACTTTCCGTTGGACTCTCCACCAGATGCTTAGTGTCAGACGCTGATACACTCGCAACCAGATTCGGGGTTCAGATTGTTTTCAGCGAGTTTGTGTTGGAGAAATTTGGTGGGAAGCTGCACAACTGACCGCCTCAAGGTCAGAATCTAACTTCTTAAGATTAGCAACTTGTGAGATTTTTTTCAAACATTTCTAATTGATTTTAATCGGCTGATTCCTTTTTTGTGTTTAGGCTCAAGAGAACAATCTCTCAGAACCTGCCAACACTTTTTTGGTTCATAAAAGCCATTTTTAATAAATTTGTTTTAGAGACAATCTCACAATGCTGAAATGATCTCAGATTTTTAATAATAAAAAAAAATGTTGACCATCCTTTGGCAAAGCCATTAGTCAGTGTGACAATTTTCACTTTTTTCACTTATTAAAGATTAATTTTTCAAGGATCTTCACATACATGTTTTTGAGATTTCTTGATTTGATTGTCTAATTTACAGCTGAGTGGTTTGACGAGAGAACGGAACGTCACCCTGTGCAGCCAGCTTAGCCCATTCGTCTGGTCACCCAAGGGCGCCCTGCTTGACTGATATCATGTGCATGAGGTATGTATCAAGAAACAAACTTATCAAGAATGGAGCTGATTGGGTAGAAATCTCAATTAGCACACAGAATTGCTGAGGTGTTTGGGGGGTGTGTTTTTGTCAAAATAAGTTTTGGTGTTAGGTTACCAATCAATGTACCACATTATGTTTAATGAAATGACTGGTAATTTCTGATTGCAGCAAAATCCTGACTGCTGACAGAGAAGACCGTAGTCTGTCAACTTTCCGTTGGACTATCCACCAGATGCTGAGTGTCAGACGCTGATACACTCGCAACCAGACGTCGGGGTTCAGATTGTTTTCAGCGAGTTTGTGTTGGAGAAATTTGGTGGGAAGCTGCACAACTGACCGCCTCAAGGTCAGAATCTAACTTCTTAAGATTAGCAACTTGTGAGATTTTTTTCGAACATTTCTAATTGATTTTAATCGGCTGATTCCTTTTTTGTGTTTAGGCTCAAGAGAACAATCTCTCAGAACCTGCCAACACTTTTTTGGTTCATAAAAGCCATTTTTAATAAATTTGTTTAGAGACAATCTCACAATGCTGAAATGATCTCAGATTTTTAATAATAAAAAAAAATGTTGACCATCCTTTGGCAAAGCCATTAGTCAGTGTGACAATTTTCACTTTTTTCACTTATTAAAGATAATTTTTCAAGGATCTTCACATACATGTTTTTGAGATTTCTTGATTTGATTGTCTAATTTACAGCTGAGTGGTTTGACGAGAGAACGGAACGTCACCCTGTGCAGCCAGCTTAGCCATTCGTCTGGTCACCCAAGGGCGCCCTGCTTGACTGATTCATGTGCATGAGGTATGTATCAAGAAACAAATTATCAAGAATGGAGCTGATTGGTAGAAATCTCAATTAGCACACAGAATTGCTGAGGTGTTTGGGGGGTGTGTTTTTGTCAAAATAAGTTTTGGTGTTAGGTTACCAATCAATGTACCACATTATGTTTAATGAAATGACTGGTAATTTCTGATTGCAGCAAAATCCTGACTGCTGACAGAGAAGACCGTAGTCTGTCAACTTTCCGTTGGACTATCCACCAGATGCTGAGTGTCAGACGCTGATACACTCGCAACCAGACGTCGGGGTTCAGATTGTTTTCAGCGAGTTTGTGTTGGAGAAATTTGGTGGGAAGCTGCACAACTGACCGCCTCAAGGTCAGAATCTAACTTCTTAAGATTAGCAACTTGTGAGATTTTTTTCAAACATTTCTAATTGATTTTAATCGGCTGATTCCTTTTTTGTGTTTAGGTTCAAGAGAACAATCTCTCAGAACCTGCCAACTTTTTTGGTTCATAAAAGCCATTTTCAATAAATTTGTTTTAGAGACAATCTCACAATGCTGAAATGATCTCAGATTTTTAATAATAAAAAAAAAATGTTGACCATCCTTTGGCAAAGCCATTAGTCAGTGTGACAATTTTCACTTTTTTCACTTATTAAAGAATAATTTTTCAAGGATCTTCACATACATGTTTTTGAGGTTTCTTGATTTGATTGTCTCATTTACAGCTGAGTGATTTGACGAGAGAACAGAACGTCACCCTGTGCAGCCAGCTTAGCCCATTCATCTGGTCACCCAAGGGCGCCCTGCTTGACTGATGTCATGTGCATGAGGTATGTATCAAGAAACAAACTTATCAAGAATGGAGCTGATTGCGTAGAATCTCAATTAGCACACAGAATTGCTGAGGTGTTTGGGGGGTGTGTTTTTGTCAAAATAAGTTTTGGTGTTAGGTTACCAATCAATGTACCACATTATGTTTAATGAAGTGACTGGTAATTTCTGATTGCAGCAAAATCCTGAGCATGAG
>JASTWB010000566.1:0-13908 GCA_032158295.1 Pycnopodia helianthoides | reverse complement strand
TTTTTTTATTCATTGATTTACAATTTTGGTATAACATGTCAATAGTCTGTTTTAAACATGAAGTGTTGTAAACTTGAACTGACAACATTACACGGTAAGAACTGCAACATACATGATGGGTCGCATGGTTTAAGACATGGAATGCCGTTGTGTCCAGAGGGTGAAAAAATAGTACAACAAGATGGTGTGACCGCGAAGTGTATCGCCTAACATCCTTTGTGCTCGGCCCTTCGTTGCTACTAAATGTACAGGTTGCCTAGTCATATAACTATTTCATCTTGTCCAAGGTAAACTGGATTACATTTACTGGAATCAATGAGCTTAAACTGGCAACGATACATGGTACAAACCTTATTATGCACTATGATTTCTGCAAATCGCAAAAAAACCTGGTCATTTCAATTCAACATAACTTTGGTCCTTGTGGGTTCCATACATTTTATGTAGACAGTGGGCTGTATAGAACAATGGCTAAAATGAGGAAAACAGAGCCGAGCGAGGGTGCTATGCCAATTTAACGGTCACGATTTCGTTACGAAGGCCTCGAAGGGACATCAGGCCTTGAGTTGTGTCATGCTATCAATGCCAAAGTTAGGAATTTGGTGGTCACAGTGTAGGATGCTCATTTCCCCCTTATAAGTTAGTTTGTGCTCTCAAGAAAATGGTGAAATAGCCGTGAGATAAGTTTGTTGACAAAACAAATTAATTATACGAGACAACAAATTTGGGTTGGCAGGGGCAGCAAAGCCATAACAACAGTTCTGTAACATAATACATACACATAATAAATATTTCATTTGTACAAGGTTAACTTGAGCACATTTACTGAAAATAATGAGCTTGAAACGGCCAACAATACACGGTACAAACCATTTTATGCATCATGACTTCCGCAAATCGTAAAAAAAACTATTATTTCATAAAAAAAAAACACATTGGTCCCTGTGGGATTCCATCAAATTTTTAAAAGCAGCGTGCTGAAAAGAACAATGGCTAAAGCGGGGAAAACACAGCCGGGCGAGGGCGATATGCCATGTTAACGGTCACGATTTCGTTACGAATGCCTCGAGGGGACATGTGCGTGCATGTGATTTTTTTTATTTATTGATTTACAATTTTGGCATAACATGTCAATAGTCTGTTTTAAACATGAAGTGTTGTAAACTTGAACTGACAACATTACACGGTAAGAACTGCAACATACATGATGGGTCGCATGGTTTAAGACATGGAATGCCGTTGTGTCCAGAGGGTGAAAAAATAGTACAACAAGATGGTGTGACCGCGAAGCGTATCGCCTAACATCCTTTGTGCTCGGCCCTTCGTTGCTACTAAATGTACAGGTTGCCTAGTCATATAACTATTTCATCTTGTCCAAGGTAAACTGGATTACATTTACTGGAATCAATGAGCTTAAACTGGCAACGATACATGGTACAAACCTTATTATGCACTATGATTTCTGCAAATCGCAAAAAAACCTGGTCATTTCAATTCAACATAACTTTGGTCCTTGTGGGTTCCATACATTTTATGTAGACAGTGGGCTGTATAGAACAATGGCTAAAATGAGGAAAACAGAGCCGAGCGAGGGTGCTATGCCAATTTAACGGTCACGATTTCGTTACGAAGGCCTCGAAGGGACATCAGGCCTTGAGTTGTGTCATGCTATCAATGCCAAAGTTAGGAATTTGGTGGTCACAGTGTAGGATGCTCATTTCCCCCTTATAAGTTAGTTTGTGCTCTCAAGAAAATGGTGAAATAGCCGTGAGATAAGTTTGTTGACAAAACAAATTAATTATACGAGACAACAAATTTGGGTTGGCAGGGGCAGCAAAGCCATAACAACAGTTCTGTAACATAATACATACACATAATAACTATTTCCTTTGTCCAGGTAAACTTGAGCACATTCACTGAAAATAATGAGCTTGAACTGCTAACAATACACGGTACAAACCATTTTATGCATCATGACTTCCGCAAATCGTGAAAAAAACAACCTATTTTTTTCATTAAAAAAAAGCATTGTTCCCTGTGGGATTCCATCAAATTTTTAAAAGCAGCGGGCTGAAAAGAACAATGGCTCAAGCGGGGATAACACAGCCGGGCGAGAGCGCTATGTCAAGTTAACGGTCACCAATTTGTTACGAATGCCTCGAGGGGACATGTGCGTGCATGTGATTTTTTTTTTATTCATTGAGTTACAATTTTGGTTTTGCATGCCAATAGTCTGTTTTAAACATGAAGTGTTGTAAACTTGAACTGGCAACATTACACGGTAAGAACTGCAACATACATTATGGGTCGCATGGTTTAAGGCATGGAATGTCGTTATGTCTAAAGGGTGAAAAAATAGTAACACAAGATGGTGTGACCGCGAAGTGTATCGCCTAACATCCTTTGTGCTCGGCCCTTCGTTGCTACTAAATGTAGAGGTTGCCTAGTCATATAACTATTTCATCTTGTCCAATGTAAACTGGATTACATTTAATGGAAGCAATAGCTTAAACGGGCAACGATACATGGTACAAACCTTATTATGCACTATGATTTCTGTAAATCGGAAAAAAAACCTGGTCATTTCAATTCAAAATCACATTGGTCCTTGATCGGTTCCATACATTTTATGTAGGCAGTGGGCTGTATAGAACAATGGCTAAAATGAGGAAAACAGAGCCGAGAGAGAGTGCTATGCCAATATAACGGTCACGATTTCGGATTTCGTTACGAAGGCCTCGAAGGGACATCAGGCCTAGAGTTGTGTCATGCTATCAATGCCAAAGTTAGGAATTTAGTGGTCACAGCCTACGATGCTCATTTCCCCCTCATAAATTAGTTTGTGCTCTCAAGAAAATGGTGAAATAGCCGTGAGATAAGTTTGTTGACAAAACAAATTAATTATACGAGAAAACAAAAGTGGGGTTGGCAGGGGCAGCAAAGCCATAACAACAGTTCTGTAACATAATACATACACATAATAACTATTTCATTTGTACAAGGTTAACTTGAGCACATTTACTGAAAATAATGAGCTTGAAACGGCCAACAATACACGGTACAAACCATTTTATGCATCATGACTTCCGCAAATCGTAAACAAAACTATTATTTCATAAATAAAAAAAACATTGGTCCCTGTGGGATTCCATCCAATTTTTATAAGCAGCGTGCTGAAAAGAACAATGGCTCAAGCGGGGAAAACACAGCCGGGCGAGGGCGCTTTGCCAAGTTAACGGTCACGATTTCGTTACGAATGCCTCGAGGGGACATGTGCGTGCATGTGATTTTTTTTTATTAATTGAGTTACAATTTTGGTATTACATGCCAATAGTCTGTTTTAAACATGAAGTGTTGTAAACTTGGACTGGCAACATTACACGGTAAGAACTGCAACATACATGATGGGTCGCAGGGTTTAAGGCATGGAATGTCGTTATGTCTAAAGGGTGAAAAAATAGTACAACAAGATGGTGTGATCGCGAAGTGTATCGCCTAACATCCTTTGTGCTCGGCCCTTTGTTGCTACTAAATGCACAGGTTGCCTACACATATTACTATTTCATCTTGTCTAAGGTAAACTGGATTACATTTACTGGAAGTAATGGCTTAAACTGGCAGCGATACATGGTACAAACCTTATTAAGCACTATGATTTCTGTAAATCGCAAAAAAAACCTGGTCATTTCAATTCAAAATCACATTGGTCCTTGTTGGGTTCCATACATTTTATGTAGGCAGTGGGCTGTATAGAACAATGGCTAAAATGAGGAAAACAGAGCCGAGAGAGAGTGCTATGCCAATTTAACGGTCACGATTTCGTTACGAAGGCCTCGAAGTGACATCAGGCCTTGAGTTGTGTCATGCCATCATGCCAAAGTTAGGAATTTGGTGGTCACAGTGTAGAATGCTCATTTCCCCCTCATAAATTACTTTGTGCTCTCAAGAAAATGGTGAAATAGCCGTGAGATAAGTTTGTTGACAAAACAAATTAATTATACGAGAAAACAAAAGTGGGGTTGGCAGGGGCAGCAAAGCCATAACAACAGTTCTGTAACATAATACATACATATAATAAATATTTCATTTGTACAAGGTTAACTTGAGCACATTTACTGAAAATAATGAGCTTGAAACGGCCAACAATACACGGTACAAACCATTTTATGCATCATGACTTCCGCAAATCGTAAAAAAAACTATTATTCCATAAAAAATTTAAAAAAACATTGGTCCCTGTGGGATTCCATCAAATTTTTAAAAGCAGCGTGCTGAAAAGAACAATGGCTCAAGCGGGGAAAATACAGCCGGGCGAGGGCGCTATGCCAAGTTAACGGTCACGATTTCGTTACGAATGCCTCGAGGGGACATGTGCGTGCATGTGATTTTTTTTTTATTCATTGAGTTACAATTTTGGTATAACATGTCAATAGTCTGTTTTAAACATGAAGTGTTGTAAACTTGAACTGGCAACATTACACGGTAAGAACTGCAACATACATGATGGGTCGCATGATTTAAGACATGGAATGCTGTTATGTCCAGAGGGTGAACAAATAGTACAACAAGATGGTGTGACCGCGAGATGTATCGCCTAACATCCTTTGTGCTCGGCCCTTCGTTGCTACTAAATGTACAGGTTGCCTAGCCATATAACTATTTCATCTTGTCCAAGGTAAACTGGATTACATTTACTGGAATCAATTAGCTTAAACTGGCAACGATACATGGTACAAACCTTATTATGCACTATGATTTCTGCAAATCGAAAAAAAAACCTGGTCATTTCAATTCAACATCACTTTGGTCCTTGTGGGGTTCCATACATTTTTAAAAGCAGTGGGCTGTATAGAACAATGGTTAAAATGAGGAAAACAGAGCCGAGCGAGGGTGCTATGCCAATTTAACGGTCACGATTTCGTTACGAAGGCCTCGAAGGGACATCAGGCCTTGAGTTGTGTCATGCTATCAATGCCAAAGTTAGGAATTTGGTGGTCACAGTCTAGGATGCTCATTTCCCCCTCATAAATTAGTTTGTGCTCTCAAGAAAATGGTGAAATAGCCGTGAGATAAGTTTTTTGACAAAACAAATTAATTATACGAGAGAACAAAAGTGGGGTTGGCAGGGGCAGCAAAGCCATAACAACAGTTCTTCAACATAATA
This sequence comes from Pycnopodia helianthoides, assembly GCA_032158295.1. Lineage (NCBI taxonomy): Eukaryota > Metazoa > Echinodermata > Asteroidea > Forcipulatida > Asteriidae > Pycnopodia > Pycnopodia helianthoides. The sequence goes on along the minus strand of JASTWB010000566.1, from coordinate 8,744 downwards.
CATACACATAATAACTATTTCATTTGTACAAGGTTAACTTGAGCACATTTACTGAAAATAATGAGCTTGAAACGGCCAACAATACACGGTACAAACCATTTTATGCATCATGACTTCCGCAAATCGTAAACAAAACAATTATTTCATAAATAAAAAAAACATTGGTCCCTGTGGGATTCCATCCAATTTTTATAAGCAGCGTGCTGAAAAGAACAATGGCTCAAGCGGGGAAAACACAGCCGGGCGAGGGCGCTTTGCCAAGTTAACGGTCACGATTTCGTTACGAATGCCTCGAGGGGACATGTGCGTGCATGTGATTTTTTTTTATTAATTGAGTTACAATTTTGGTATTACATGCCAATAGTCTGTTTTAAACATGAAGTGTTGTAAACTTGGACTGGCAACATTACACGGTAAGAACTGCAACATACATGATGGGTCGCAGGGTTTAAGGCATGGAATGTCGTTATGTCTAAAGGGTGAAAAAATAGTACAACAAGATGGTGTGATCGCGAAGTGTATCGCCTAACATCCTTTGTGCTCGGCCCTTCGTTGCTACTAAATGTACAGGTTGCCTAGTCATATAACTATTTCATCTTGTCCAAGGTAAACTGGATTACATTTACTGGAATCAATGAGCTTAAACTGGCAACGATACATGGTACAAACCTTATTTGCACTATGATTTCTGCAAATCGCAAAAAAACCTGGTCATTTCAATTCAACATAACTTTGGTCCTTGTGGGTTCCATACATTTTATGTAGACAGTGGGCTGTATAGAACAATGGCTAAAATGAGGAAAACAGAGCCGAGCGAGGGTGCTATGCCAATTTAACGGTCACGATTTCGTTACGAAGGCCTCGAAGGGACATCAGGCCTTGAGTTGTGTCATGCTATCAATGCCAAAGTTAGGAATTTGGTGGTCACAGTGTAGGATGCTCATTTCCCCCTTATAAGTTAGTTTGTGCTCTCAAGAAAATGGTGAAATAGCCGTGAGATAAGTTTGTTGACAAAACAAATTAATTATACGAGACAACAAATTTGGGTTGGCAGGGGCAGCAAAGCCATAACAACAGTTCTGTAACATAATACATACACATAATAACTATTTCCTTTGTCCCAGGTAAACTTGAGCACATTCACTGAAAATAATGAGCTTGAACTGCTAACAATACACGGTACAAACCATTTTATGCATCATGACTTCCGCAAATCGTGAAAAAAACAACCTATTTTTTTCATTAAAAAAAAGCATTGTTCCCTGTGGGATTCCATCAAATTTTTAAAAGCAGCGGGCTGAAAAGAACAATGGCTCAAGCGGGGATAACACAGCCGGGCGAGAGCGCTATGTCAAGTTAACGGTCACCAATTTGTTACGAATGCCTCGAGGGGACATGTGCGTGCATGTGATTTTTTTTTTATTCATTGAGTTACAATTTTGGTTTTGCATGCCAATAGTCTGTTTTAAACATGAAGTGTTGTAAACTTGAACTGGCAACATTACACGGTAAGAACTGCAACATACATTATGGGTCGCATGGTTTAAGGCATGGAATGTCGTTATGTCTAAAGGGTGAAAAAATAGTAACACAAGATGGTGTGACCGCGAAGTGTATCGCCTAACATCCTTTGTGCTCGGCCCTTCGTTGCTACTAAATGTAGAGGTTGCCTAGTCATATAACTATTTCATCTTGTCCAATGTAAACTGGATTACATTTAATGGAAGCAATAGCTTAAACGGGCAACGATACATGGTACAAACCTTATTATGCACTATGATTTCTGTAAATCGGAAAAAAAACCTGGTCATTTCAATTCAAAATCACATTGGTCCTTGATCGGTTCCATACATTTTATGTAGGCAGTGGGCTGTATAGAACAATGGCTAAAATGAGGAAAACAGAGCCGAGAGAGAGTGCTATGCCAATATAACGGTCACGATTTCGGATTTCGTTACGAAGGCCTCGAAGGGACATCAGGCCTAGAGTTGTGTCATGCTATCAATGCCAAAGTTAGGAATTTAGTGGTCACAGCCTACGATGCTCATTTCCCCCTCATAAATTAGTTTGTGCTCTCAAGAAAATGGTGAAATAGCCGTGAGATAAGTTTGTTGACAAAACAAATTAATTATACGAGAAAACAAAAGTGGGGTTGGCAGGGGCAGCAAAGCCATAACAACAGTTCTGTAACATAATACATACACATAATAACTATTTCATTTGTACAAGGTTAACTTGAGCACATTTACTGAAAATAATGAGCTTGAAACGGCCAACAATACACGGTACAAACCATTTTATGCATCATGACTTCCGCAAATCGTAAACAAAACTATTATTTCATAAATAAAAAAAACATTGGTCCCTGTGGGATTCCATCAAATTTTTAAAAGCAGCGTGCTGAAAAGAACAATGGCTCAAGCGGGGAAAATACAGCCGGGCGAGGGCGCTATGCCAAGTTAACGGTCACGATTTCGTTACGAATGCCTCGAGGGGACATGTGCGTGCATGTGATTTTTTTTTATTCATTGAGTTACAATTTTGGTATAACATGTCAATAGTCTGTTTTAAACATGAAGTGTTGTAAACTTGAACTGGCAACATTACACGGTAAGAACTGCAACATACATGATGGGTCGCATGATTTAAGACATGGAATGCTGTTATGTCCAGAGGGTGAACAAATAGTACAACAAGATGGTGTGACCGCGAGATGTATCGCCTAACATCCTTTGTGCTCGGCCCTTCGTTGCTACTAAATGTACAGGTTGCCTAGCCATATAACTATTTCATCTTGTCCAAGGTAAACTGGATTACATTTACTGGAATCAATTAGCTTAAACTGGCAACGATACATGGTACAAACCTTATTATGCACTATGATTTCTGCAAATCGAAAAAAAAACCTGGTCATTTCAATTCAACATCACTTTGGTCCTTGTGGGGTTCCATACATTTTTAAAAGCAGTGGGCTGTATAGAACAATGGTTAAAATGAGGAAAACAGAGCCGAGCGAGGGTGCTATGCCAATTTAACGGTCACGATTTCGTTACGAAGGCCTCGAAGGGACATCAGGCCTTGAGTTGTGTCATGCTATCAATGCCAAAGTTAGGAATTTGGTGGTCACAGTCTAGGATGCTCATTTCCCCCTCATAAATTAGTTTGTGCTCTCAAGAAAATGGTGAAATAGCCGTGAGATAAGTTTTTTTGACAAAACAAATTAATTATACGAGAGAACAAAAGTGGGGTTGGCAGGGGCAGCAAAGCCATAACAACAGTTCTTCAACATAATACATACACATAATAACTATTTCATTTGTACAAGGTTAACTTGAGCACATTTACTGAAAATAATGAGCTTGAAACGGCCAACAATACACGGTAACAAACCATTTTATGCATCATGACTTCCGCAAATCGTAAACAAAACAATTATTTCATAAATAAAAAAAACATTGGTCCCTGTGGGATTCCATCAAATTTTTAAAAGCAGCGTGCTGAAAAGAACAATGGCTCAAGCGGGGAAAATACAGCCGGGCGAGGGCGCTATGCCAAGTTAACGGTCACGATTTCGTTACGAATGCCTCGAGGGGACATGTGCGTGCATGTGATTTTTTTTTATTCATTGAGTTACAATTTTGGTATTAACATGTCAATAGTCTGTTTTAAACATGAAGTGTTGTAAACTTGAACTGGCAACATTACACGGTAAGAACTGCAACATACATGATGGGTCGCATGATTTAAGACATGGAATGCTGTTATGTCCAGAGGGTGAACAAATAGTACAACAAGATGGTGTGACCGCGAGATGTATCGCCTAACATCCTTTGTGCTCGGCCCTTCGTTGCTACTAAATGTACAGGTTGCCTAGCCATATAACTATTTCATCTTGTCCAAGGTAAACTGGATTACATTTACTGGAATCAATTAGCTTAAACTGGCAACGATACATGGTACAAACCTTATTATGCACTATGATTTCTGCAAATCGAAAAAAAACCTGGTCATTTCAATTCAACATCACTTTGGTCCTTGTGGGGTTCCATACATTTTTAAAAGCAGTGGGCTGTATAGAACAATGGTTAAAATGAGGAAAACAGAGCCGAGCGAGGGTGCTATGCCAATTTAACGGTCACGATTTCGTTACGAAGGCCTCGAAGGGACATCAGGCCTTGAGTTGTGTCATGCTATCAATGCCAAAGTTAGGAATTTGGTGGTCACAGTCTAGGATGCTCATTTCCCCCTCATAAATTAGTTTGTGCTCTCAAGAAAATGGTGAAATAGCCGTGAGATAAGTTTTTTGACAAAACAAATTAATTATACGAGAGAACAAAAGTGGGGTTGGCAGGGGCAGCAAAGCCATAACAACAGTTCTTCAACATAATACATACACATAATAACTATTTCATTTGTACAAGGTTAACTTGAGCACATTTACTGAAAATAATGAGCTTGAAACGGCCAACAATACACGGTACAAACCATTTTATGCATCATGACTTCCGCAAATCGTAAACAAAACAATTATTTCATAAATAAAAAAAACATTGGTCCCTGTGGGATTCCATCCAATTTTTATAAGCAGCGTGCTGAAAAGAACAATGGCTCAAGCGGGGAAAACACAGCCGGGCGAGGGCGCTTTGCCAAGTTAACGGTCACGATTTCGTTACGAATGCCTCGAGGGGACATGTGCGTGCATGTGATTTTTTTTTATTAATTGAGTTACAATTTTGGTATTACATGCCAATAGTCTGTTTTAAACATGAAGTGTTGTAAACTTGGACTGGCAACATTACACGGTAAGAACTGCAACATACATGATGGGTCGCAGGGTTTAAGGCATGGAATGTCGTTATGTCTAAAGGGTGAAAAAATAGTACAACAAGATGGTGTGATCGCGAAGTGTATCGCCTAACATCCTTTGTGCTCGGCCCTTTGTTGCTACTAAATGCACAGGTTGCCTACACATATTACTATTTCATCTTGTCTAAGGTAAACTGGATTACATTTACTGGAAGTAATGGGCTTAAACTGGCAGCGATACATGGTACAAACCTTATTAAGCACTATGATTTCTGTAATTCGCAAAAAAAAACCTGGTCATTTCAATTCAAAATCACATTGGTCCTTGTTGGGTTCCATACATTTTATGTAGGCAGTGGGCTGTATAGAACAATGGCTAAAATGAGGAAAACAGAGCCGAGAGAGAGTGCTATGCCAATTTAACGGTCACGATTTCGTTACGAAGGCCTCGAAGTGACATCAGGCCTTGAGTTGTGTCATGCCATCATGCCAAAGTTAGGAATTTGGTGGTCACAGTGTAGAATGCTCATTTCCCCCTCATAAATTACTTTGTGCTCTCAAGAAAATGGTGAAATAGCCGTGAGATAAGTTTGTTGACAAAACAAATTAATTATACGAGAAAACAAAAGTGGGGTTGGCAGGGGCAGCAAAGCCATAACAACAGTTCTGTAACATAATACATACACATAATAACTATTTCATTTGTACAAGGTTAACTTGAGCACATTTACTGAAAATAATGAGCTTGAAACGGCCAACAATACACGGTACAAACCATTTTATGCATCATGACTTCCGCAAATCGTGAAAAAAACAACCTATTTTTTTAATTAAAAAAAACGTTGGTCCCTGTGGGATTCCATCAAATTTTTAAAAGCAGCGTGCTGAAAAGAACAATGGCCAAAGCGGGGAAAACACAGCCGGGCGAGGGCGCTATACCAAGTTAACGGTCACGATTTCGTTACGAATGCCTCGAGGGGACATGTGCGTGCATGTGATTTTTTTTTATTCATTGAGTTACAATTTTGGTATAACATGTCAATAGTCTGTTTTAAACATGAAGTGTTGTAAACTTGAACTGGCAACATTACACGGTAAGAACTGCAACATACATGATGGGTCGCATGATTTAAGACATGGAATGCTGTTATGTCCAGAGGGTGAAAAAATAGTACAACAAGATGGTGTGACCGCGAGATGTATCGCCTAACATCCTTTGTGCTCGGCCCTTCGTTGCTACTAAATGTACAGGTTGCCTAGCCATATAACTATTTCATCTTGTCCAAGGTAAACTGGATTACATTTACTGGAATCAATTAGCTTAAACTGGCAACGATACATGGTACAAACCTTATTATGCACTATGATTTCTGCAAATCGAAAAAAAACCTGGTCATTTCAATTCAACATCACTTTGGTCCTTGTGGGGTTCCATACATTTTTAAAAGCAGTGGGCTGTATAGAACAATGGTTAAAATGAGGAAAACAGAGCCGAGCGAGGGTGCTATGCCAATTTAACGGTCACGATTTCGTTACGAAGGCCTCGAAGGGACATCAGGCCTTGAGTTGTGTCATGCTATCAATGCCAAAGTTAGGAATTTGGTGGTCACAGTCTAGGATGCTCATTTCCCCCTCATAAATTAGTTTGTGCTCTCAAGAAAATGGTGAAATAGCCGTGAGATAAGTTTTTTGACAAAACAAATTAATTATACGAGAGAACAAAAGTGGGGTTGGCAGGGGCAGCAAAGCCATAACAACAGTTCTTCAACATAATACATACACATAATAACTATTTCATTTGTACAAGGTTAACTTGAGCACATTTACTGAAAATAATGAGCTTGAAACGGCCAACAATACACGGTACAAACCATTTTATGCATCATGACTTCCGCAAATCGTAAACAAAACTATTATTTCATAAATAAAAAAAACATTGGTCCCTGTGGGATTCCATCCAATTTTTATAAGCAGCGTGCTGAAAAGAACAATGGCTCAAGCGGGGAAAACACAGCCGGGCGAGGGCGCTTTGCCAAGTTAACGGTCACGATTTCGTTACGAATGCCTCGAGGGGACATGTGCGTGCATGTGATTTTTTTTTATTAATTGAGTTACAATTTTGGTATTACATGCCAATAGTCTGTTTTAAACATGAAGTGTTGTAAACTTGGACTGGCAACATTACACGGTAAGAACTGCAACATACATGATGGGTCGCAGGGTTTAAGGCATGGAATGTCGTTATGTCTAAAGGGTGAAAAAATAGTACAACAAGATGGTGTGATCGCGAAGTGTATCGCCTAACATCCTTTGTGCTCGGCCCTTTGTTGCTACTAAATGCACAGGTTGCCTACACATATTACTATTTCATCTTGTCTAAGGTAAACTGGATTACATTTACTGGAAGTAATGGGCTTAAACTGGCAGCGATACATGGTACAAACCTTATTAAGCACTATGATTTCTGTAATTCGCAAAAAAAAACCTGGTCATTTCAATTCAAAATCACATTGGTCCTTGTTGGGTTCCATACTTTTATGTAGGCAGTGGGCTGTATAGAACAATGGCTAAAATGAGGAAAACAGAGCCGAGAGAGAGTGCTATGCCAATTTAACGGTCACGATTTCGTTACGAAGGCCTCGAAGTGACATCAGGCCTTGAGTTGTGTCATGCCATCATGCCAAAGTTAGGAATTTGGTGGTCACAGTGTAGAATGCTCATTTCCCCCTCATAAATTACTTTGTGCTCTCAAGAAAATGGTGAAATAGCCGTGAGATAAGTTTGTTGACAAAACAAATTAATTATACGAGAAAACAAAAGTGGGGTTGGCAGGGGCAGCAAAGCCATAACAACAGTTCTGTAACATAATACATACACATAATAAATATTTCATTTGTACAAGGTTAACTTGAGCACATTTACTGAAAATAATGAGCTTGAAACGGCCAACAATACACGGTACAAACCATTTTATGCATCATGACTTCCGCAAATCGTAAAAAAAAACTATTATTCCATAAAAAATTAAAAAAACATTGGTCCCTGTGGGATTCCATCAAATTTTTTAAAAGCAGCGTGCTGAAAAGAACAATGGCTCAAGCGGGGAAAATACAGCCGGGCGAGGGCGCTATGCCAAGTTAACGGTCACGATTTCGTTACGAATGCCTCGAGGGGACATGTGCGTGCATGTGATTTTTTTTTATTCATTGAGTTACAATTTTGGTATAACATGTCAATAGTCTGTTTTAAACATGAAGTGTTGTAAACTTGAACTGGCAACATTACACGGTAAGAACTGCAACATACATGATGGGTCGCAGGGTTTAAGGCATGGAATGTCGTTATGTCTAAAGGGTGAAAAAATAGTACAACAAGATGGTGTTGATCGCGAAGTGTATCGCCTAACATCCTTTGTGCTCGGCCCTTTGTTGCTACTAAATGCACAGGTTGCCTACACATATTACTATTTCATCTTGTCCAAGGTAAACTGGATTACATTTACTGGAATAATGGGCTTAAACTGGCAGCGATACATGGTACAAACCTTATTAAGCACTATGATTTCTGTAATCGCAAAAAAAACCTGGTCATTTCAATTCAAAATCACATTGGTCCTTGTTGGGTTCCATACATTTTATGTAGGCAGTGGGCTGTATAGAACAATGGCTAAAATGAGGAAAACAGAGCCGGAGAGAGAGTGCTATGCCAATTTAACGGTCACGATTTCGTTACGAAGGCCTCGAAGTGACATCAGGCCTTGAGTTGTGTCATGCCATCATGCCAAAGTTAGGAATTTGGTGGTCACAGTGTAGAATGCTCATTTCCCCCTCATAAATTACTTTGTGCTCTCAAGAAAATGGTGAAATAGCCGTGAGATAAGTTTTGTTGACAAAACAAATTAATTATACGAGAAAACAAAAGTGGGGTTGGCAGGGGCA
>JASTWB010000565.1:0-13912 GCA_032158295.1 Pycnopodia helianthoides | reverse complement strand
GAATTTTTTTTTTTTTGGTTTGGGGGTTTTTATTTGGTGTTTATTGTAAAAACTAACTTTACTCAAAAATTAGTATTTTTTCCTTTGTCTTTGTGGTTTTGACTTTTTTAAATTTTGATTGCAAATCGCAAGACACTCATATAAACAACTTTACTCATAAATTAGTAATTTTACTTGTCTTTGTTTTGTTTATACAAATTTTTGTTGAGTGCAAAAAACATACCTTCAGTAAAACTAACTTTATTAAAAAAAGTAACTTTTACTTTTCTTTTGGTTTCAAAATTAACAATGAGTGAAACACACAAGACTTTTCAAAAAAAACTTTATCATAAGTTAGTAACTTTTATTTTGTTTTTGTGTTGTTTGGACTTACTTTGCTGGCGCAAAACACACCCCCTTTCTTTTAACTAACTTTACTATAAATTTTTAACAATTCTTTGTTCTGTTTTTTTGGTTTTTTTTAGTGCAAAAAAAAATACCCTTCGAAACTTATTTATTTTTTAAATTGAACTATTATTTGTTTTTGGGGTTTTTTGGGATTTAAATATTTTTTGGTGAAAAACACAAGCATTCCCTTTTCAAGTTCGTGAAACCAAAACATGTTTACTCTTTATGATTTTTCCTTTACACCAACATCACAAAAGAGCATTAATTTTTTTTTCACGTTGTTGTTTTGAGAAGAACAATGGGGGAAAACAAGTCCACTTTAAACTGAAAACAAAAGTTTCATTTTTTTACTGCTGCCATTTACCCAAAAAAACTTAGTTGGGACCTAAAGTAAAATTTTTAAATTTCATTTTACCTGTCAATAATCAATTTGAGACTTTTGCTGATCAGTTTTTGAAATACAATCCAGCGTTCCTATGCCCTCTTTCTCTCTTGTGTCGAACTGCGTGGTGTTGCTCAACGGGGAGCACGCTGTCACATGGGAATGTTGGTTTATACCACGTTTTAAACCACAATTGGCCATTGCAAACCATTTTGTGTCAAAAACGAAGGGGGGGTGCCAGACTCTGACCAAAGAAAAAACTGGTCCTGCGCTTTTAAATTTTATAAATTGTTAATCGAATGGTTTTAAATAGGATAAACCCCCTTAATTTTTTTGATTCAAAATTTAAAAACAGGGGGGGGGGGAGGGAAAACTAGGTGAATTAACTTCCTTTTGTTTTTCCAACCATTTTTTGTTTATTGTTGAATGACAAAGAAACTTGCAAAGTATTCGTTCGGTTTGGCTTGAAATCACCCGTACAGGGAACCGAAAAGGCCCGGTCGCACTTTCAAAACCTTTACCTGTTCGTTTTACTTATTGTGTTTAGAAAAACCCGGGGTACTTTCAATTATGCCTTCAGAATCAACTAAACAATTGAGTTTTTCACACTCAATAATCGCAGAAAAAAGGGGCCCAAGTTTTGTATTTAAGTACCCACAAAATAGTTAAGTAAAAAGTAGAAATTTACTTGATTGTGCCCAAATTGGGTTGATTTGACTTTTTTTTTTGTAAAAAAACCCCAACTTACATATTTAAGTAACTCTCATTTTTAAAGTTTGGTGTTAACATTTAAAAATGATTTAAGTACAGTTGGAAAAAATCCAGTAATGAGATTAAAAAATTAAAAATTCCCGATTTAAAATTTTACTAAACCAAAAATTTTCATTTTTTTGATTTGTTTTTCATCTTGCCCCAAGGTAAACGGGAAATTAAATTTACGGGAATCAATGAGCAAAAAAGGGCAACGATACATGGTACAAAACCTTTTTAAATGCCTATGATTTCTGCAAACAAAAAAAAACCCTGGTCTTTTTAAATTTAACATCATTTTGGTCCTTTTTGGGTTTTCCTACATTTTATTTTGACAGTGGGCTGAAATAGAACAATGGCAAAAATTTGGGGGAAAACAGAGCCGAGAGGGGGTGCTTTTGCCAATTTAAGGTCACGATTTCTTTTACAAAGGGCCTCGAAGTGAATCAGGCCTTGAGTTTTTTTTCATGCTATAAATCCCAAAAGCTGGGAAATTTGGTGGTCACAGTGTGGGATCTCTTTTTCCCCCCTTTTAAAAAATTATTTTGGGTGCTCTCAAGAAAATGGGTGAAATAAAACCCCTGAGATAAGTTTGGTTTACAAAACAAATTAATTATACGAGACAACAAATTTGGGTTTTGGGAGGGGCAGCAAAGCCATAACAACATTCTGTAACATAATACTTTAAAAATAATAAATATTTCATTTGTACAAGGTTAACGGAAATTTTACTAAAAATAATGAGCTTAAAAGGGCCCAAAACAATACACGGTACAAAACCTTTTTATGCTTTTGGACTTCCGAAAATCGTAAAAAAATATTTTTTCATAAAAAAAAAACATTGGTCCCTGTGGGTTCCCACCCAATTTTTAAAGCAGCGGGCTGAAAAAAACAATGGAAAAGGGGGGAAAACACACCCGGGCGGGGCGCTTTCCCAAAATTAACGGTCACATTTTTTACGAATGCTCGGGGGGGGGGGGGACATGTGGTGCATGTGATTTTTTTTTTTAATTGATTTAAAAAATTTTGGGTTTATTAATGCAATAGTCTTTTTTAAAACATGAAGTGTTGAAACTTGAACTGGCAACATTACACGGTAAAAACTGAACAAAATGGGTGCAGGGTTTAAGGCTGGAATGTTTTTATGTAAAAGGGGTGAAAAAAATAGTACAACAAGTGGGGGTGGACGCAAGTGTATCCCCTAACACCTTTGTCTCGGCCCTTTGTTGTACAAAATGCACAGGTGCCTGACATTTTACTTTTTCATCTTGTCAAGGAAAACTGGTTTAAATTTTACTGGAGTAATGGGCTTAAATGGCAGGATACATGGTACAAACCTTTTAAGCCTATGATTTCTTTTTAACGAAAAAAAAAATGGTCATTTCAATTCAAAATCAATTGGTCCTTTTTGGGTTTCCCATAATTTTATGTAGGCAGTGGGCTGTATAGAACAATGGCTAAAATGAGGAAAACAGAGCCGAGAGAGGTGCTATGCCAATTTAACGGTCACGATTCGTTACGAAGGCCTCGAAGGGACATCAGGCTTGATTTGGGTGTCTTGCTTTTCAATGCCAAAGTTAGGAATTTGGTGGTCACAGTTAGAATGCTCTTTTCCCCCCTAAAAATTATTTGTGCTCTCAGAAAATGGTGAAATAGCCGTGAGATAAGTTTGTTGACAAAACAAAATTAATTATACGAGAAAACAAAAGTGGGGTTGGCAGGGGCAGCAAAGCCATAACAACAGTTTCTGTAACTTTAAAAATACACTTTAAAAACTATTTCATTTGTAAAAGGGTTTAAACTTGAGCACATTTACTGAAAATAATGAGCTTGAAACGGCCAAAAAATTACACGGTACAAACCATTTTATGCATCATGATTTCCCGCAAATCTTTAAAAAAAAACTATTATTTCATAAAAAAAAAAACATTGGTCCCTGTGGGTTTCCCATCAAATTTTTAAAAGCAAGCGGGCTGAAAAGAACAATGGCTAAGGGGGGAAAACACAGCCGGGCGAGGGCGCTTTGCCAATTTAAAACGGTCACATTTCGTTACGAATGCCTCGAGGGGACATGTGCGTGCATGTGATTTTTTTTTATTAATTGAGTTAAAATTTTGGTATTCCCATGCCAATATTCTTTTTTAAAAACAGAATTTTTAAAACTTGAACTGGCAACATTACAGGGAAAAAAAAAAAAAAAAAAAAAAAAAAAAAAAAAAAAAAAAAAAAAAAAAAAAAGGGGGGGGGGGGGGGGGGGGGGGGGGGGGGGGGGGGGGGGGGGGGTACAAACCTTATTAAGCCTATGATTTTGTAAATCGCAAAAAAAACTGGTATTTAAATTCAAATACTTTGGTCCTTGTTGGGTTCCATACATTTTATGTAGCAGTGGCTGTATAACAAGGCTAAAATGAGGAAAACAGAGCCGAGGAGGGTGCTATGCCAATTTTAAAACGGTCACGATTTCGTTACGAAGGCCTCGAAGGGACATCAGGCCTAGAGTTGTGTCATGCTATCAATGCCAAAGTTAGGAATTGGTGGTCACAGTCTAGGATGCTCATTTCCCCCTCATAAATTAGTTTGTGCTCTCAAGAAAATGGTGAAATAGCCGTGAGATAAGTTTGTTGACAAAACAAATTAATTATACGAGAAACAAAAGTGGGGTTGGCAGGGGCAGCAAAGCCATAACAACAGTTCTGTAACATAATTACATACACATAATAATATTTCATTTGTACAAGGTTAAACTTGAGCACATTTACTGAAAATAATGAGCTTGAAACGGCCAACAATACACGGTACAAACCATTTTATGCATCATGACTTCCGCAAATCGTAAAAAAAAACCTATTTTTTTCATTAAAAAAAAACATTGGTCCCTGTGGGATTCCATCAAATTTTTAAAAGCAGCGGGCTGAAAAGAACAATGGCTCAAGCGGGGAAACACAGCCGGCGAGGCGCTATGCCAAGTTAACGGTCACCATTTCGTTACGAATGCCTCGAGGGGACATGTGCGTGCATGTGATTTTTTTTTATTCATTGAGTTAACAATTTTGGTTATTACATGCCATAGTCTGTTTTAAACATGAAGTGTTTTGTAAACTTGAACTGGCAACATTACACGGTAAGAACTGCAACATACATGATGGGTCGCATGGTTTAAGGCATTGGAATGTCGTTATGTCCTAAGGGTGAAAAAATAGTAACACAAGATGGTTGTGACCGCGAAGTGTATCGCCTAACATCCTTTGTGCTCGGCCCTTCGTTGCTACTAAATGACAGTTGCCTAGCATATAACTATTTCATCTTGTCCAAGGTAAACTGGATTACATTTACTGGAAGCAATGAGCTTAAACTGGCACGATACATGGTACAAACCTTATTATGCACTATGATTTCTGTAAATCGAAAAAAAACCTGGTCATTTCAATTCAAAATCACATTGGTCCTGTTGGGTTCCATACATTTTATGTAGGCAGTGGCTGTATAGAACAATGGCTAAAATGAGGAAAACAGAGCCGAGGAGAGTGCTATGCCAATTTAACGGTCACGATTTCGTTTACGAAGGCCTCGAAGGGACATCAGGCCTAGAGTTGTGTCATGCTCATCAATGCCAAAGTTAGGAATTGGTGGTCACAGTCTAGATGCTCATTTCCCCCTCATAAATATATTTGTGCTCTCAAGAAAATGGTGAAATAGCCGTGAGATAAGTTTGTTGACAAAACAAAATTAATTATACGAGAAAACAAAAGTGGGGTTGGCAGGGGCAGCAAAGCCATAACAACAGTTCTGTAAACATAATACATACACATAATAATATTTCATTTGTACAAGGTTAACTTGAGCACATTTACTGAAAATAATGAGCTTGAAACGGCCAACAATACACGTACAAACCATTTTATGCATCATGACTTCCGCAAATCGTAAAAAAACTATTATTTCATAAAAAAAAAACATGGTCCCTGTGGGATTCCATCAATTTTAAAAGCAGCGGGCTGAAAAGAACAATGGCTAAAGGGGGAAAAACACAGCCGGCGTTGGCGTTTATGCCAAATTAACGGTCACCATTTTTACGAATGTCTCGAGGGGACATGTGCGTGCATGTGATTTTTTTTATTAATTGAGTTAAAATTTTGGTATTACATGCCAATAGTCTGTATTAAAACATGAAGTGTTGAAACTTGAACTGGCAACATTACACGGTAAGAACTGCAACATACATGATGGGTCGCATGGTTTAAGGCTTGGAATGTCCTCATGTCCAGAGGGTGAAACAAATAGTACAACTGATGGTGTGACGCAAAGTGTATCGCCTAACATCCTTTGTTGCTCGGCCCTTTGTTGCATATAAATGCAAGTGTTGCCTAGACATATTACTATTTCATCTTGTCCAATGTAAACTGGATTACATTTACTGGAAGTAATGGGCTTAAACTGGCAGTGATACATGGTACAAACGCACATTTACGAATAATAGCTTGAAACGGCAACAATACACGTACAACATTTTATGATCATGACTCCGCAAATCGTAAAAAAACCTATTATTTCATAAAAAAAACTTGTCCCTGTGGACATCAAATTTTAAAAGCAGCGGGCTGAAAAGAACAATGGCTAGAGGGGGAAACACAGCCGGGCGTGGCGCTATCCAATTAACGGTCCTTTATACGAATGTCTCGAGGACATGTGCGTGCATGTGTTTTTTATTAATGAGTTAAATTTTGGTATACATGCCAATAGTCTGTATTAAACATGAGTGTGAACTTAACTGGCAACATTACACGGTAAGAACTGCAAAACTGATGGGTCGCAGGTTAAGCTTGAATGTCCTCATGTCCGAGGGTGAAAAATAGTACACTAATGTGTGACGCAAAGTTATCGCTACATCCTTGCTCGCCCTTTGTGCTACTAAATGCACAGGTTGCCTAGACATATACATTTCATCTTGTCAAGGTAACTGATTACTTACTGAAGTAATGGGCTTAAACTGGCAGTGTACATGTACAAACCTATTAAGCGCTATGATTTCTGTAAATCGCAAAAAAAACTGGTCATTCAATTCAAATCTTTGGTCTTTGGTTCCTAATTTTATGTAGACAGTCGGCTGTATAGACAATGGTAATGAGGAAAACAGAGCCGACGAGGGTGAGCCAATTAACGTCACGATTGTTACGAAGGCTCGAGGACATCAGGCCTAGTGTGTCATGCTACAATCCAAGTTAGGAATTCGGTGGTCCGTCTAGGATGCTCATTTCCCCTCATAAATTATTGTCTCTCAGAAAATGGTGAAGCCGTGATAGTTTGTTGACAACAAATTATTTACGAGAAACAAAAGTGGGGTGGCAGGGGAGCAAAGCCTAACAACAGTTCTGTAACATAATACATACACATAATAATATTCATTTGTACAGGTTAACTTGAGCACATTTACTGAAATAATGACTTGAAACGCAACAATACACGTACAAACCATTTATGCATCATGACTTCCGCAAATCGAAAAAAAAACTATTATTCATAAAAAAAAAACAGGCCCTTGGGATTCACAAATTTTTAAAAGCAGGGTGAAAGAACAATGGCTAAGGGGGAAAACACAGCCGGCGTTGGCGCTATGCCAAATAACGGTCACCATTTATTACGAATGTCTCGAGGGACATTGCGTGCTTGATTTTTTTATTAATTGAGTTAAAATTTGGTATTACATGCCAATAGTCTGTTTAAACATGAAGTGTAAAACTTGAACTGCAACATTCACGGTAAGAATGCAACAACATGATGGGTCGCAGGTTAGGCTTGGAAGCCTAGTCCAGTGAAAAATTACAACTAGATTGTGACCGCAAGTGTATCGCCTAACACCTTTGTGCTCGGCCCTTTGTTCTACTAAATGCACAGGTTCCTAACATATATATTTCATCTGTCCAAGTAACTGGTAATTTACTGGAATAATGGGCTTAAACTGGCAGGATACATGGTACAAACCTTATTAAGCGCTATGATTTCTTAAATCGAAAAAAATGTCATTCAATTCACATCACTTTGGTCCTGTGGGTCCATACATTTATTAGACGTCGCTGTATAGCAATACTAATATTTATTTGTACAAGGTTACTTGCACATTTACTGAAAATAATGAGCTTGAAGCACAATCACGGACAAACCATTTTATATCATGACTTCCGCAATCGTAAAAAAAACTATATTCATAAAAAAAAACATTGGTCCTGGGGATTCCATCAATTTAAAAGCAGCGGCTAAGAACAATGGCTAAAGCGGAAAACACAGCGGGCGGGGCGCTTGCCAAGTTAACGTCACGATTTCGTTACGAATGCCTCGAGGGGACATGTGCGTGCATGGATTTTTTATTAATTGAGTTAATTGGTATTACAGCCATAGTCTGTTTAAACATGAATGTTGTAAACTTGAACTGGCAACATTACACGGTAAGAACTGCAACATACATGATGGGTCGCAGGTTTAAGGCATGGAATGTCGTTATGTCTAAGAGGTGAAAAAATAGTACAACAAGATGGTGTGATCGCGAAGTGTATCGCCTAACATCCTTTGTGCTCGGCCCTTTGTTGCTACTAAATGCACAGGTTGCCTAGACATATTACTATTTCATCTTGTCTAAGGTAAACTGGATTACATTTACTGGAAGTAATGGGCTTAAACTGGCAGCGATACATGGTACAAACCTTATTAAGCACTATGATTTCTGTAAATCGCAAAAAAAACCTGGTCATTTCAATTCAAAATCACATTGGTCCTTGTTGGGTTCCATACATTTTATGTAGGCAGTGGGCTGTATAGAACAATGGCTAAAAATGAGGAAAACAGAGCCGAGAGAGAGTGCTATGCCAATTTAACGGTCACGATTTCGTTACGAAGGCCTCGAAGTGACATCAGGCCTTGAGTTGTGTCTTGCCATCAATGCCAAAGTTAGGAATTTGGTGGTCACAGTGTAGAATGCTCATTTCCCCCTTATAAATTACTTTGTGCTCTCAAGAAAATGGTGAAATAGCCGTGAGATAAGTTTGTTGACAAAACAAATTAATTATACGAGAAAACAAAAGTGGGGTTGGCAGGGGCAGCAAAGCCATAACAACAGTTCTGTAACATAATACATACACATAATAAATATTTCATTTGTACAAGGTTAACTTGAGCACATTTACTGAAAATAATGAGCTTGAAACGGCCAACAATACACGGTACAAACCATTTTATGCATCATGACTTCCGCAAATCGTAAAAAACTATTATTTCATAAAAAAAAACATTGGTCCCTGTGGGATTCCATCAAATTTTTAAAAGCAGCGGCTGAAAAGAACAATGGCTAAGGGGGAAAACACAGCCGGGCGTGGCGCTATGCCAAATTAACGGTCACATTTTTTACGAATGCCTCGAGGGAATGTCGCATGTGATTTTTTATTAATGAGTTAAAATTTTGGTATTACATGCCAATAGTCTGTTTAAACATGAAGTGTTGAAACTGAACTGGCAACATACACGTAAGAACTGCAACATACAGATGGGTCGCAGGTTTAAGGCTGGAATGTCTATGTCAAGGGTGAAAAATAGTACAACAAGAATGGTGTGACGCAAGTGTATCGCCTAACATTCCTTTGTGCTCGGCCCTTTGTTGCTACTAAATGCACAGGTTGCCTAGACATATTACTATTTCATCTTGTCAAGTAAACTGGATTACATTTACTGGTAATGGGCTAAACTGCAGGATACATGGTAAAACCTTATTAAGCCTATGATTTCTGTAAATCGCAAAAAAAACTGGTCATTTCAATTCAAATCACATTGTCCTTGTTGGGTCCTACATTTGTAGCGTGGCTGTTAAACAAGCTAAAATAGAAAACAGAGCGAGAGGTGCTATGCCAATTTAACAGTTCACGATTTCGTTACAAAGGGGGGGGGGGGGGGGGGGGGGGGGGGGGGGGGGGGGGGGGGGGGGGGGGGGGGGGGGGGGGGGGGGGGGGGGGGGGGGGGGGGGGGGGGGGGGGGGGGGGGGGGGGGGGGGGGGGGGGGGGGGGGGGGGGGGGGGGGGGGGGGGGGGGGGGGGGGGGGGGGGGGGGGGGGGGGGGGGGGGGGGGGGGGGGGGGGGGGGGGGGGGGGGGGGGCCCCCCCCCCCCCCCCCCCCCCCCCCCCCCCCCCCCCCCCCCCCCCCCCCCCCCCCCCCCCCCCCCCCCCCCCCCCCCCCCCCCCCCCCCCCCCCCCCCCCCCCCCCCCCCCCCCCCCCCCCCCCCCCCCCCCCCCCCCCCCCCCCCCCCCCCCCCCCCCCCCCCCCCCCCCCCCCCCCCCCCCCCCCCCCCCCCCCCCCCCCCCCCCCCCCCCCCCCCCCCCCCCCCCCCAAAATTTTCCAGCCAAGTTTGGCCATTTACAAAAAAAGTTTTTTAAAATTTTGGGAAAACCCTTCCCTAAAAAAAACCCTAAAAAAAAAAATAAAAAAAAAAAAAAAAATTTTTTTTAAAAAAAAAAAAAAAAAAAAAGGCCCCAAAAAACAAAAAAAACCTTGGGGAAAAAATTTTTTAGAAAAAAGGGGGGGGGAAAATTTTTTAAATTTTTAAATTTTTCCCATGAAATTTTTTTTTAAAAAAAATTTTTTTCCCCGGTTTTAAAAAATTTTTAAAAATGGGGGAAAAAAAAACTAAAAAAAGCCGGGTTGGGGAATTTCCAATTTTTGCCGGGGTTTAAATTTTTTAAAATTTTTTTTGTATAAATTTTTATTTTTTAAAATAATTTGAAAAAACGGTTTAAGGAAAAATTTAAAAACTTTTCCAAAAAAAAAATTTTTAAAAAAAAATGGTTTTCCAAAATTTGGGGTTTTTGGTTAAAAAATTTTTTGGGGCCCGGGACAATTCGGGGAAAATCCAAAAAGGGAAAAAACTTTATTTTGGGGGGAAAAGGGTGGTTCATGTAAAACCATTTTTTAAATTTTTTAAAAAAAAAAAGGGTATTTCCAAAAATTTGTTCCTTTTAAAAAAAAAGGGGGGGAAAAAAAAAAAAAAAAAGGGGGAAAAAACAAAAAAAAAAAAAATTTTTTTAAAAATTTTAAACAAAAAAAATTTTTTAAAAAAATTTCCCCAAAAAAAATTTGGGCACATAATCCAAAAAAAAAATTTTTTTTCCCCAAAAAAAAAAACCCTTTTTTTTAAAAAAAATTTTTCCCGGGGAAAAAAATTTTGGGGGGGGGAAAAAACAACCAGGGGGCCCAAATTGGGAAATCTTTCCCAAGGGTCATTTTTTAAAGGGAAAAATTTCAGTATTTTTTTTAAAAATTTTAAAACTTTTAAAAAACCATTTTTTTAAAAAGGGGGGTTTGGGGAACCAAAAATTAAGGGGGAAAAAAAAAGGGGGCGGAAAAGGGCCCCCGGCAGGAAAAAAAAAGTTTTTAAAGGGAAAAAATTTTCCTTTTTTTTTAAATTATTGGTTTATTTTTTTTTTTTGGGAAACGGGGTTTTTAAAAAAAGGGAAAAAAAAAGGCAAAATCCGGAAAAAAAAAATTTAAACCCTTTAAAAATGTTTTTAAAAATTTTTTTTTGGGAAAAATAACAGGGGGGGGCTTGCAAAAGGGAAAATTTTCCAAAATTTTTTCCAAAAGGGGTTTTTTTATTTTTTTCAAGAAAAAAGGGGGAATTTTATTTTTTCCCATATTGGTTTTGAAAAAAAGGTTTTTTTTCCCCAAAAAATTTTTCCTTTTTTGGGAAAAGGGGGGAAAAACAAAAAAAGGGGAAAAAAGGGGGAAATTTAAAACCAATAAAAATTTTTAAAAATTCAAGAATTTTTAAATTATTTTTTCCCCCCTTTTAAAAAAATTTTTTGGCACATAACCAAATCTAAAAAAATTTTTTAAAAAAAAAATTCCCTTTTTTAAAAAAATTTTTTGAAAAAAAATTTTAAAGGGGGAAAAAAAAAAAAGGGGGGAAAAAAAACCCCCTTTTAAAATTTTGATTTTTGAGCCATTTATTTAAATGGAAAAAAATTTTTTTTAAGGAAAATTTTTAAAAACCAAATTTTAAAAAACAAATTTTAAAAAAAACCCTTCCAAAATTTAAATTTTGGGGTGAAAGAAAAAAAAAAAAAAAAAGGGGGGGGGAAAAATTACGCAAATTTTTTTGCTCGGCCCTTGTTCTCAAAATTTTTTTAAAATTTAAATTTTTTTTTGCCAATAAATTTTTTAAAAGGGAAATGGCAATACATTCAAACCAAAAGTTGATTTGTAAAAAAAAAATCTTTTAAAAAAAATTTTTTTGGGTTTAAAAATTTTTAAAAACGGGGTATGAAAAATAAAAAAGGGGGGCCCCAAGGAGGTCCTACTTTTAAACTTTCACTTTTTTTAAAGGCCCCCAATGGGAAAAAAGGGAGGGGTTTAAAAACCAAAAAGCAATTTTTGGGTTTTCCAAAAATGTCTTTCTCAAAAAATTTTTTGGGTTTTTAAAATTTTAAATGGGGGGAAAAACAAAAAAAAAAGGAAAAAAGGGGGGGCGGGGCAAAACCTAAAAATTTCGTAAATAAAAACCAAAAATTTTTTTTTCCCAAAATTAGTTTTTTTGGGAAAAAGGGAAATCCCCCAAAAAAACCTTTTTTTAGAAATTTAAAAAAAATTTTTTTAAAAAAAAAAAATTTCAAAAACAAAATTTGGGGGGAAAAAAAAAACTAACAAAAAAAAAAAAACCCTTTGCCCAAAAAAGGCACATTTCTAAATGCCTGAGGGAACGTCGGAAAAATTTTTTTTTTTTAAAAGGTTCCCTTTTTTGGGTTTAAAAAAAACTTTTTTTTTTTTTTTTAAAAAATTTTTAAAAAAAATTTTTTTTTTTCCAAAAAAAAAAGGGAACCCTTTTGGCCCCGGGTTTTAAAATTTAAAAGAGGGGGGAAAATCCCCAAACCCCCCGGGCCCCTTGGCTACAAAATTAGGTTTCCTTTTACATTTTTTTGAAGGAAACGGTTATTTTGGAATCAAGGGCAAATTGGAAAAATGGTAAAAACCCTTATTTTCCTATATTTTGTCAAAAAAAAATGGTTTTTTTTAAATATTTTTTTTTTTAAAATTTTTTTTTGAAAGGGGTGAAGAACAAGGAAAAAAAAAAAAAGGCCGGGGGATTATCAATTTAAAATTTTTACAAGGCCCGGGGGACATACTTTTTTTGGGCTGACGCAAAAAGGTTTTTTGTCACCCCCGAAATTAAAAATTTTTTTCCAAAAAATGGTTTGGGAATAATTTTTTAAAAAAAAAAAAAAAAAAAGGGGGGCGGGAAAAACCAAAACGGTTTTAACTTTCTAACTTGTTTTTTTTCGGGTCTTGTTTTTTTTTAAAAATTTAAAAAAATTTTGGCCCCAAAAATTTTTACTTTAAAAGGGGCCAAAAAGTTTTTTTTAAAAATTTTTTTGGGGGGTTTATTTTTTTAAAAATGAAAAACTTTGGGGGGGAAAAAAACCGTTTTAAAATTAAGGGTTTTTGGGGGGTTTTTTAAAATGTTTTTTAAAAATTTTAAATTTGTTTAAAGGGGTTTTTAAACTTTTTTAAAAAATTAAATAAAAATAACAAAACCCTTTTTTGGGGATTTTAAAAAAAAAAAAAGGGGGGAAAAAATAAAACAGGGGGCCCTATTTGGTCCCTTTTTGGGGGCCCCCCTTGGGTAAAAACCAAATTTATTACGAATGTCTCGAGGGGACATGTGCGTGCATTGATTTTTTTATTAATTGAGTTAAAATTTTGGTATTAATGCCAATAGTTGTATTAAACATGAAGTTTTAAAAATTTTGAATGGCAACATTAACGGAAAGAACTAAAAACATACATGATGGGTCGCATGGTTTAAGGTTGGAATGCCCTCATGTCCAGAGGGTGAACAAATAGTAAACTGATGGTGTGCCCGCAAGTTTTTGCCTAACATCCTTTGTGCCCGGCCCTTTGTTGCTACAAAATGCACGGGTTTCCCTAGACATATTACTATTTATTTGTCCAAGGTAAACGGATTACTTTTTACTGGAAGAAAGGGGTTAAACTGGCAGTGATACATGGTAAAAACCTTATTAAGCGTATGATTTCTGTAAATCGCAAAAAAATGGTCATTTCAATTCAACATCATTTTGGCCCTTGTTGGTTCCATACATTTTATGTAGACAGTCGGTGTATAAACAATGGTAAATGAGGAAAAAAGAGCCGAGCAGGGTGCTATGCCAATTTAACGGGCAGATTTCGTTAGAAGGCTCGAAGGGACATCAGGCCTAGAGTTGTGTCATGCTATCAATGCCCCAAAATTAGGAATTTTGGGGGTCACAGTCTAGGATGCCATTTCCCCCCCATAAAAATTTGTTTGTGCTCTCAAGAAAAAAGGTGAAATAGCCGTGAGATAAGTTTGTTGAAAAAAAAAAAACAAA